>CAAKHG010021694.1:1948-12586 GCA_901007715.1 Dactylopterus volitans
CTGTAGCAAATAGTCCCACCTGCCCAGGGCAGGCGGCACTCACGTTCATCAACCAAACAGGCCTCACCTGAGGTGATTGGAAACCTTAGCCAGGCTCAGCTCAGCCTTTTCCTTTGTCTGCCAGAGCATGCGGTCTGGCTGTTGTCGTGGGGTCGTCGCTGCTGCTGCGCCGAGCTGAGCGAGGTCTCTGCCGGCGTGACATCTCTTCATGTGCGCGAGCATGTTTGAGGCGTCACCCCTCTCGCTCCCACAGACGGTTTCACTGAACACAAACGACAAATAACTTGCGTCTTGATAGCAACACGACCGCCACGCTCTGTAGTCTCAACTGGAAATCCAAAATGCCTCCGTAAAGACGACCAAAGAGCCGCTGGAGGGTCTGCTGGTTCAGGTTTGTCCGCCATCGACACATGTGAGAGGTTACGCTGCGTTCGAGTGCTCCTCGCAGTTTTGACACACGCGTGACCAAACCGCGGTTCAAGATGAGAAAACGAGTCACCAAACCGAACATGTTAATTGAGTTCCTATTGTGTTTATGGTGCACTGCACTTTCTGAATAACATGTTTCATTGTTTTTGTTTTTTTATGGAAACATATATGTTTCATTTGTTTTATTTACATGTCGAACATTTATAATTCCATCATCAGTTTCTTCATCATCATCCAGAAACGCAGGTTGTCAGAATGATCTTAATCATGAAAAACAGTTGCCAGGCAACTATTGGTTAATCAGCTGCTGCAGTGTTACAGTTGAGCACAGGTGCTATTGCGGATTATGGCACACATAATGGCGAGTGAGTCAGCCGCTCGCGTTTAATATTCACCGTCGCCATCAATGTCCCAGCAACCATCATTCGAGATTATACATTGCATTCCAGCATTGTGAGTACTGTATTTTTTGTTGTTGCTCAGATTAGGCTGAATATTGAACCTCAGAAGAGGTGACGTGTTTATCTTGTCACGCATTTGTGTTCCGCTGTTGTCGCAGCGAGGCGTACGGATGCTGCTCCCTTCCGTGTGGATCAAGTTGTTGGTAGGTGGACTCTGTGGCCAGGTTGCAATAGGTGGCCATCTGATTGAGAGAAGACAAGCAACTTCACCATGGCGACAAGAAATGACAGCACACCTGAGGAGTTGTTGTTGTGCATTTAAAGTATTTAAACCTTTGGGTTCTTTAAAAAAAAAAACAGATCCAGCATTCTTCACTCCCAGAATGCAGGCTTACTTACTTGTGGTTGCTAGAGTCTCTAAAAGTAGAACGGGGGCTTTCAGCCCCCTCTCGTGTGGAACCATCTTCCAAAGTCGTTCACGGGGGCAGACACACACTCTACATTTAAGAGTAGGCTCAAAACTTCCCTGTTTGCCAAAGCTTATAGTTAGGGGCTCGCCTTGGACCAGCCCATAGCTAGGCTGCTATTGGTCTAGACTGCTGGGGGGCCATGATGCACTGGGCCTTGACACCTGCTATTATATTACTGTAGCCGATATTGCTGTGCATCTCTGTATCTGTCCCCAAACTGACTTGGCTTCACAAGCAGGACTCTATTTTTTTCCCCCCATTAACTCCTCCTCCTCCTTCTGTTGTGGTGCTGGTGTTTCCCTGAGCCGCAAAAAGGGAAGTTTGACCTCTTGTGGTCTCGTGTCTCATCTCCACATAAATGTGTCCAAAATGTGCATCATCTGTTAATACAGTTAACTTCTTCACGTTAATGATTGTGATGAGTGATTAATCACCGACATCCCGGCACCACCTGTTACAGTGCGCTGCAGCTGTCATAGAAGCTAACACTTAGAGAGTTGAAGGAAGTTACCTCCAGGTTTTGGCCGGAAGCAGACGTGCGGGTGTTCACTGTGGACAAGAAGGAACTGTTTGCTTGTTTTCTCCTACGGTACTTTGGAAACGTACAGGAGAGCGTGGGAAGGTAACTCACAACGAGCAGCTCTCCTTGTCCTCCATTTGCAGACGAGTATTACAAGAAACGCCTTGAAAGCGACAACCAAAGTCACACAGAGAGCCAAGATGTAACCTGCATGGGAGGCTAAGAGAAAGTGCAACACAGTAAGAAAAGGGTCGGTTTTATGAAGGATCCTTTAATAACTAACTGCCAAAATTACTTTCTGGGTCTGACTGGTAGCATGATGTTACCAGGATGCTGCTGGTACAGTATAACAGACACTGCAACTTTTTATGCCTTATGGCATGTGCTCTGTTCTACTGCAATATTAATTTCGCCCAGATCCGTCCGCCCTACGCAGACTGACGGAATTCATGTGACAGGATTTTGCCCCCCCCCTGAACTCAAAGAGATGGAGCAGGAACACACCTGCGTTCAGCACTCACGTCCAGCATTTGATTGGTGAGCCTGAGCACGAGCCAGCGTGGTCGGGACCCGCAGGCTTTTCCGGTAACGCTGACGTTATCATGGTTTCTTTTGGGGGCTGTGATGTTTTTAGTACCTGATCGGGGGGGTGTTTGCACAGGACTTACTAAGAAATGTATTGGTGAGTCAAAGCGAGCGCAAAACTTTTGGCTCATGAATATTCAGTGCAGCAGCAACTGTGCGTCAGTCCGCAACGCAAAATAGTCCCAGACAAAATCACCATGTTCCCTTGTTTGTGTGATACTTCGGTTGAAACATCAATGACCAGCTTTTTTTTTTTTTAAAGATCAGTTAGAGTTTTGAGAGATGTATTACTGATACCAAATTATTTTTAGAATGTGTCCTCAATAAGGATAATGATGAATAGCAACAGCACTTATGTTATTCCTTATCCTTCCTACCTACAGAGGTAAACAAAAAAAAAAAAAAGATGTCTCATCTATTATCTGTGCATAAAATATCTGGACCCTTCCACCCCCATGCCAACAGTGTAGTAGGTGATAATATAAATGCAGCATAATGTAATACAGTGCAATGTAACATAGCGCGACATTACATAACATTAAGCCCAAGTGTCATAAATGTTTCAGGGTGTGTTTTTTTTTTTTTTTTTTTTTAAAGATTTCTTTCAGATGAGACAATTCAAATATGTTTGTTTTTTTAAATAGGAAAAAAATAATAAGATTCTTGCATATTTAACTTTGCGTCAAACTATATCGAGCTGTTAAAAATGTCAGGAGTAAAGGTTGAAGCTTGCCTTGCGCTTTCTGACCGGCTGTAACTGCGATCTCAAACTCCTGGCAACTGTTTTCCGCCCATTGTCTTCCTACGCCACACCTGTACCGGCCAGAGTCGGACTCTGTCAGCTGTGCCATGGTCACGTTAAAGTAACTGCCGCTCCCATATTCAATTTTGTATCTTCCACTGTTTGCTTTCACGTCATTGGTGTCGATGAGGAGCTTGTCACATTGGTCCCTGCAGAGGAACTTCCTGTTCCATGGACGCAAGGTCAAGGCGCACTTGATTCTGAGTGTCGCCCCCTCCGTTGCGCTGTAGCTTTTAGTCTCTCCAAAGACGCATCTGTCGCACATGTCTGTTTAAAAGACACAGTGAGAACTGGTGATCAGCACTTATGGTACAATCAGACTGGAACAGGACTTTCTTCAGGAATTAGGCGCGAGCAAGAAGGTTAGCGCCATCAAAATGCTGTCTTTAAGATTTGCTGCAGATTAAATTGTTCATGACAATGATTCTCACAATCCATAATATCTTTAAAAAATTTGAAAATTTGGATTGCATGGATTCTGACATATCTGAACATTGTTTATTGGAGTACATGGAGCAAAGCAGGCAATATTACTTGCTTGGTACTGTTAAGTAGTCTGGAAAGTCTCTTAGCATGAGGGCGTATGGGATTTGGGGTTCTGGATCCAGCAGGGGAGGGAGGAGCACATCCGGGACATTGGTATTTATTTTGTCCTCATGTTGACCTGTATTTTTTTTGTCTCGATTACATTCAATTTCACGACTTCTATTAAATCAATGGAAACTGATACTGAACTTGCATTAGTCTTAACATCTATGCATTTCCTGTTCCCGCTTTGTAGATTTGTTAAAATAAAAAAAAAAATTGGTAACCACAAAGATAAAAAGGGAGAAAATTTTGACTGCAAGTTTTCACACTTTGCAACGTCACCCAGTGGGCCTGTGGACCATTTAGCATGTTTACAGTATGCATGCAGTATTTATTTCAAAGGCAGAGGAGGAATGATTTCATGTACGATCTGTATTTGTCTTCTGTCTTTTCTGTAAAATTATTCTCATGCTCAAGGGAAATTGAAAATCTGAATCATAATATGTTCTCTGTAAAAGTAAACTTCAAATTCAAAAAAATCCTAATTAAAACAACCACTAAATTACTCATACGAAGAAAGATGAACAGTTTAAAAAAAAGGGTAGGGATGTAAGTTTATACTTCTTCCTACTCCTTTTCATTACTGAAGCACTGTTCATTGAGTCACTGCAGAGGTTTAGCTTTACACTTTTTTTTTTAAAAATGTATGTTTCATTTTCGTCGGTTTTTTTTGTGTTTTACTTACATGTTAAATAAAGAATTTACTCATCATCTTTACTCATGCATCTGCTCAACATCTTACAATCACCTCAGTTGACATCTTAAGACAGTGGATAGGAACGTCAAAGTAGCGAGCAAAGGCAGCAGAGTCTGCAGGTGAGACTGGGCAAAATCGAAAACAGAAAGTTGTATCAGTTATGTAATTCTGGGGCAATCTTTTTACAGCATTGAGCCACCGAACGGCGTGAAGCAGCAGTAGCAGCAGCAGCAGCAGCAGCAGCAGCAGCAGCAGCAGGCCCGGTTGGCTCTGATGGTTTTGGAACCCGCACACCGTTCCCGTGACATTCGCCAGAGCAAAGATGAGCAAACGGGAAGTTATTCATTTCTGAGCAGCTGTAATCAAAAATGAATAATAACTTTCATGAGAATTTCCTTCTCTTTTCAGCAGTAAAACACTGGTTTATATGTAAGCGCTGCCGCTGCCGTTATTGCAGAAGTGACTCAGCATTGCCGCAACAGCTTAATAATGCTGCTAGTTTTTTTCCCCCAAAAAATAATTGCCCTATTTGGTTAGTTCTTATCTCACAGAAGTGTTGTTTGTAGTATTTGATGGCAAATTGATGCTATAAAAATGGGAGTGTGATGTCATGAATGACGGCTGATTTTTTTTTTTTAAATTAATGGACTGATTTAATTTTAACATGTAATAAAAAAGGAAAGTAGGAGAAAAAAAAAAACTGGTCAAGCAGATATAAATTAATAAATAAATAAATATATTGGGTACAAAAGAGATTTTGTATCTTTCACTGGATGAATCAGTTTACATATTCAGAAAGGAGTGGGAAGATGCCCCGCCCCTTCTCCATTAATTATTGGATAATGATTTAGCTTTCTATTTTATATGAAAATATTTTTTTCTCAGACTGGAATACTTGATGAAAATAGACGAATTCTACACTTGCTTATTACTTTTGTCTTTGTCAATCAAAAATATTATTCAGTGACAGATATTCAGTATTTTTCTCATGTGTTTATGAATATATATACATATGTACATTATTATTATTTTCCTGTCCTCACCTCTGAAAATCATATCTTTGTCGAGTTCTTTAAAGTGTTTGCAAAGTGTTCCCGCAATTTGATGCACATTGCACATAATTGCACATGTTGCTAACTTTCTATCACTATTATTGCCAGTTTCAAACTCTTTCTGCCTATGGACTTAGACCACATCTGCTCCAGTTTGCCTGTATGTTGTTATACATTCATTCCATTGTATAACCGCACATTGAAAATTTCACACAAGTTTAAGTTGGTGGGAATACATGACTCAAAAAAAGTTATGCCAAATGACCACAAATCATACTTTTTTCTCGGAGCGCCTTTTTTAAAAAAAAACAAAAAAAACGGAAGCAGCTCGTAATGCAGTATTGTAAAATTATTCGGTGCCGTGTCTCTGCTGATCAGCTTTTAGACTAAAAAAACAAAAAAGAAAAAAGAAATTGTATATATCCACATGTGAACTTTCATGACTTCCCGGTGAAACTCGCCTCTAATTTTGATCCGAAATGGCTGGGACACGCCAAACGAGGAAGAACTGCCCATGCCGACTCTGTAGCTTCCCGCGTCGTCCCGGGTCAGCTCCGTGATGACCGCGTACACTCTGCTGTCGTACCTGATGACGTACCTGCCACTCTTGGCTCTTTTCCCGTGCGTTTCGAGGAGGACGTCATTTTTCCCGCAGCTGCCCCTGCACAGGTATATTCTGCTGCCCAGTGACGCCTGGAGGTCGAGCTCAATTCTGAAATCTTCACCTACCGTTTTTGTGTAAGCCCTCACTTCTGTGTTTACACGATCAGCGCTTCCGCCAAGCAGTGCGGCTGAAAGAACAATTGTAATGATTAACTTTAGTTTTACTTTAAAATAGACCGACACACCAGTCCTGGTGGTAAATAGCAGGATTCCAGCAGTTGTATCAACACTATCTCATAATTTTTTCTTTATCTATGAAGCATCATTGCCATATTCTAACTGTATGAGCACATGGCCACAAATTGATGTGTAGTTTACAACATTTTTCAAGGGTTAAATTTGAATATGATAGAGTACATTGAAATTAAAATTTTTTTTTGTATTTTAAACCCTAAAATATTGAAGACAAGATGTTGTCATGGTCAGCATGGAAGAGTCTCTCCTCACCTAATGAGAAGCAGAGCAGAACATGGTGGATTTTCATCCTGACTATGGTCCGAGTGGAGTGAAACAGCCTCTGTCCCTTCTCTCTCTTTGTCGTCTGTCTGTGAGTTATGAGGAGTTTATAAAGTTTCCCACTCCAGCCCACACTTTCCTCCCAATCTTCAACCTTCAACATCCTCAAAATCGTGCTCTTGCTCAACTATTTAAAAATAAACCCGCTTCCTCCTCTCAGCAGTGTGTGATTGGTCGCCTCTCGCCTGAACAGGGAATAAATCAGGTTTTTACTGACCTCTCATTGGCCCTTCTTTGTGAACAATGCCTTCCTGGGTTATGTCTCGCGAAGCATCATGTGTTCACAGAAGTGAAGAAGGTGCAATTATATTTGCATGTGTGGGTGAATGGAGATGGAGGGTGGATGTTTGGAGATGATGTGTGGGGATGGTGGGTGGGTGGATGTATGGGGATGGTGGGTGGGTGGATGGGGATTAGTGGTGTCAATGTTTACAAAAACTTCTAGACGTGTACACGGGGCTGTAAAGTAGTGTGTGCACGTCTACACGTCGTTTATGAATTTTGACCGCAGTTACGCTGTATAACCAATTCACCATTCATAGACCTCATTGCCATTAATTCAAAGCCGTTCAAGTAGTTAACAGATGAATGTTTATTGATCAAAGCGCTAAGAGTGCACATATTCTCCTGAGTAAGTAAATCTTGGTAGAGCTCTGACACCCTAGAGCTAACTGTCGCTCTGCAGAGAACTTCGTAGCCTGGCTCTAGATATTTCATTAGCTTTAGAAACACGTCGTCTTCAACAAGTGACAGAGGCTGCATGTCGAGGGCCCCCATTTCAGCTATTAAGTTGTTGATAGCTTCACTTGGCGCCTTGTCGCGTTTGCTCGCGGCGTAGTTTTTTTTAATGCTAGGCTGTGAACCGCTAGCAGCGTTGTCAGCAGCAGTCTCAGCCTCCAGCTTGTTGGGGTGTCTCCATCGCAGGTGCTTTATCCTGCGCTGCTGAAATGAGCCAACTTGGTCTGAAAAAGTGTACAGTCAACTGTAGCTCCATTTTTTGCAAACAAAAAAACAAAAACAAAAAAAAAACTGCCACACTTGCTCCGCTTCTTACTAACCACCTTCGCCTCCACTGTCAAGTTAAAGTCACGTGATACGCGATACGTTGTTTGTGCAACGTGACATTTTACAAATTATATGCCTGTTTCTTTACTCCCACAATTCTCCTGGAATGTTTAACTGAAAACCACAAACTACTCATTGACAGTCAATATGGATTTAGGGCAGACGGATCAACAGTTTTGGCTCTTATTGAATCAATTAAGGAAAATACAAAGTGTATAGACATATGACAGCAGGTGACCTGATGTCACATAAGTTTGACACAATTGATCAAGACACATCAACATATAAACTAGACAAGTACGGCAACAGAGGAGTTCAGTGGTGAGCCTTTGATCCTTCTGAGGTGAGTCTTAGTTATAGCAGGCAGCAGCATCGCACAGGTAAACTCATAAGGTGTATTCATCGACGGTTCACGTGGAAGTGGAACACACACATTGAGTACTCGTGTAAAGAAAAAAACTGTGCCAAAGAATTTATTTCTTGAGAAGGCTAAGGCTCTTTGGTGTAAGTCCCAAAATAATGGAGATTTTTTTTAAATTTATTTTCATGACGCTGTACTGGGAAGTCTTATTACTTACAGCATGGTACGGTGCACTCACTGTTCTGTTAAAAATTGGGGAAAAAAACAACAAAAAACCCCCCATAAAAATAGCAAGGTGTGGTTGGCTACCCCTCCACCCGAACCGTCTACGGGGACAAAGTTTTGAGCTCAGCCGCTCAAATCTTGAATGACCCGTCTCACCTCTTATTTGAAGAGTATGACCTTTCACCCTCAGGCAGAAGCTACAGATCGGTTTGAAGTAAGCAAATCCGCTCTAGGTTTTTCTTCCTCCCGACCTCTGTTGCTTTGCTGAATGAACAAAGAAGTTCCGCCTCTCCCTCTAGGTGGCAGTATTTCTTTAGAATAAAAAAGGTCCTGTAGGTCGCTGTCTTTCCTTGCCTCATCTTGTCTTCATTACCCTGGTAAATGCTGCAGGCTCCTTGGTCTTCGGCGTTGTCGTGTACATCTTGCGGCCGGCTCCTTTTTGCACAAGTTGTGTATTTGCACTTTCGTGCATCTTTGCACAAGCTGTTGAACAGAAAATACAAAACTGAGACTGAGCGACTGTATTCTTGAAGAACATTTAGTAATTTCTTCATACCCACTGGGTATCAAAAAGGCTGCTTTAATGCTCTTCCTGTGTTTTTATAGTTTGCAATAAGCTGTTGTGCTGGCCTAGACAAATTTCCTCCTCGGAGAACAGTAAGGTTTATCTCATCTTATGTGTCAGTGGGGACGCTAAAGATCCTGGTCATGACCATCTGACCCGTGTTTGCTGCTCGCCAGCAGCTCCTCAGTGGTCTGTCCCGTGTTGCCTGTTGTCTGTCTGTTGTCCGGATCAGTTAATGAGTGTTATGTGCGGTGAATTTTTTTATTTTTTTTTATTTTTGTATTTTTACCAACGCTGCTCCCCTCTCGTATTGTGTTGGCAGCACCGTCGGCTGATTTTAAATGTCAGATCAGAGTTTAAAGCCTGACCATGGGAGACTGAAAATTAGCTGAAATTAGACATCTTATACTCATAGCATTTTCTCATTTCTGCGTCAATTTTGTATATATCGTCCCTGTTGAATAAACAAAATTACAATTTTTTTTTTATTTAAATTGCAATTTTTAAATTACATTTTGAAAAATCACAATGTTTTGTCTAATAAATATACCAGATTATATTGGCCCTCTCAGGATGTACCATGCAGCCTGCTTTATTGCAGGTGCTATTCCTGCAGCGATGTATCATCATATATGACCTTTACTTATTGTGAAGTGAAATCATTACACACTGCGCTACATTGTCACTCTTCACTTTTTCTTTGCTGTCTGTGAAATGTAGTTGGCCGTAAATCCTTAACGTTTCTATGTTTCTCTTTTGCAGGGGGATGAAAGTGTCCGACTCGTGGCAGAAGCAGTTCATGCCTGCAATTACCATGACTGCAGTGCAAAGGGCCAGAGAAGGTATGGTTGCGCTATCAGTTTTATTTACAACATTTGGTGCACATAGCAATGCAGAATCCCCTTATGAGATGTACATGTGAGGTGGGACATGTATTTAGATTTCATTACATAAAGTAAAATTGGGGCTAATTAAAGTCTGTGTTATATGAGTATGTTATCATAACATGGTGTTATTAGGACATATTGGAGGTGGGACAGACCAGCATAACTTTATAAAAACAGAATGAAAGTGAATGTCACCACACAAGTGCTGCAGTCACCGATGCATTGTGTGTGTCACATGCCAGGCCGGTGCCGGTTGTTGGTTTGCTGCGTCGCGTTGGGTGTGACGCCACACCACTCGCATAGAGCACGTGGCGATCACCGTCCGATGGAAAGGTTGAAACGCTGCACAAATCCAGGGGTCCCGGTCTAATGCATACCCTACCAAAATGCTTGGTGGAAACGGGGCTTCTGTGTGCAATAACGGCGACTGGATGTGTGGAATGGAGAAAGAGGAAGGCACTAGCAAGTAAAGAGCGATTGGAATGTTTTACAACAACGCCACTGTAAGAACTGGCTTCATTTTGAGTATTCCTCCACTGTATGTCTCCCCAGGACCAAAGGCCGTGGTTTGTACTATTCTACTAATGTCATATTGCACTGTCAGTATGTTCCCGTTTGTGACCTAGACGATAGAATAACTAATTCTAACCTTAGAAGAGAAGACGCTAAAGAAAAAAGAAGAAACCGCACGCTTTTGAAGCATTCAGCACGGATGCATTTATTGATGAGCAAAATAAAAGCGTTGAATCAACTGCCATAAATGTAGCACTCTGTAATGTGCTTTATGGAATGATTATGTATGACGCCTGATC
>CAAKHG010021699.1:0-11777 GCA_901007715.1 Dactylopterus volitans
GTGTATAATTTATTTATTCTAAATGTGCTGGAAAAGTGGGTGAGCAGCAGTGTTGGTGTGAGTGAGAAGGAGCAAATGGATTTCTCTTTATTTGTCATAGAATATTTCAGTCAGTTCCAAGCATTGTTGGTTTTTTTTGTTTTTTGGGGTTTTCTTTGAGATTCTCGGGCCTCATTCCGCTTTTCCATGTTGCTGTGAGGAAAGTCAGATCGTCTGTTTGTAACTACTGAATGAAAACAGGAAGCTATGTGGAGTGAGGAAGTGATCGTCATCAGGACCAAGGCCAGATTATTACTCCTGGTGCTGCTGTTGGTACTACGACTGATTTTTAATGATGTAGCACTTGAATATTAAAGCCATTAGACAAGCGAGGGAAGAGAGAAATTGAGAGGTGATTCATTACTCTGCTCTGGGTGAGTCCTCTCCTCTCCTCAGTCTTGCACTTCATTATATTCACTCCGTTCTCCTCGTTTCTCCTCTTCATTTCTCCATCTTTCAGCCCCCTTCAACTCCCTCCGTCCACACACACGCATACACACTATAATTGTTTTTCATCATCATTTGTCTTTTTTCCACATTGTCATTTGCAAATGTTCTCTTTATTTTTTTCATCTGTATCCTCTATTTGTCTCACAAATGACAGAACGACTAAGGCTCCATGTTGTGTGTGTGTGTGTGTGTGTGTGTGCGCGCGCACGTCTGTGTGTGTGTCTGTGTGTGTAGGAGGTACAGTGCTAATAGTTCCTCTCTCCCTGACAGCATAATGACTAGTTTAAGCTTCTCTCTCTCTCTTTCTCCTTCTCTTTATGTCTCTCTCTGTCTCTCTCTCTTTCTCTCGCTACCTCTTGGAAATAATTAGCTTGCTAGCCCCCCTTTTCCAAAGATTACATCTATTATCACAGATTCTCTGTTCTCCCCGTTTGCTTCCTTTTGTCGCTGCTATCCTCATTTTTCTGTTGCGTGTCCATCTGTCGCTATCTTCCCTGTTACCGTGGGAGCAAAAACAGCAGCCTGTGTGCGTTAATGATTGATAATGGTGTTGTTCTGCGGGTCTGGACTGAGTTTTGTTGTTGCACTTTGTTCTGTAGTCATTGCTCTGAAATTCAGGTTCTGCCGGACATCCAAAAACACCACACTCCACTCCCTGCAATGTAAGGCCAGACACTGCTTTAATCTCAACATCATGTTGGCTGAAGAATGTGCATTAAGATCATCATAGAACTTTGCACACATTTCCTGTTTCAGCCTGAGAGAAAGAGACTCGTCACAACCTTGCTGGTGGCCTTCTGCACAGCACCGTGTTTGCATTTGCACCATGAAAAGAAACTCATGGACTTACCAGATAAGTGATCTGAAAGAATGGGAGACTGTAAATCTGAGAATGATATAAAGATTAGTGACGCTAGTAACTAATTAACTGCAGAATTCGCTGATTAATCATGATGAATTGCTTTTCCTCTTGAAAGTGAAACTTGTAATAATAGATATTTAAAGGTATTTAAATGTTTAAATTGGAATGATATCGCTCAGTCCACTATCTTGTCCTGTTGTCCGTGTTAATTGAGCAGCAGTTTTTAGCCGTGCAATCAGCCAAAGTCTTACTGACCCTCTCGCCTCAGGTCTGGCTACTGACCCGCGATGTGGTTACTGACCACCTGCAGTCTGTCGGGGCTCCATTGCCAGCTATAGTTTTGGATTGGTTTTACTTTCCTTCAAAGATCTGTCAAGCAACTTTTGAAAGTTAAACTTTGCCTCTATAACTCCAACCTTATCCTTATCCATTCTCCTCCAGCTTTGTTTTTTTTTTTTGCTTTTTTTTTTTTGGCTAGAGGATTTTATAGGTCAACACCACAGGAACCAAATGCGGTGCAACTGTGTTAATTGCATCAATTTGTTTTTTAATGCCTTAAAAATGTAAAAAGCTAATTTTCACAACACAAATATAAATTCATGCTAACTTAAACACCACTTTTCATCAGCATGTTCAAGCAGTGTTGATGGTGAATGTTTTCTCCATGCGTGCTAATAATGCCAGGGACAGAAATAGCTGCAGAGTCTGTTCCTGCTCAGGAAGAACTACAGGCTGTGGGTTTCCTGTCTCATCCTCGGGGTACCCAGGTGGTGCACCGATGCTCAAAACTCACAGCTGTGAACACTGTCACTCGTCTTTCCACGCTGGGAAGGGTTTTTGCATCGCATCCTGATACTTGTAGGCTCTGCCTGCACAGTTCCAGCCGGACCAGCATAGCAGAAATCTTTCTGATTCAATATAACATACACACAGGAATTTATTGCTACAATGGTCTACGTTTACTATCAACACCGATCGGACAAGCACATGAAAGCAGGGAATTTACGGTCAGCCAAGACTAATGCCAAGTTGATCTGTATATTTGGGATGGATGCAAGACTGAATGACCAACTGATTACCAGCTTTCCTCCGTTAAAAATTGAAAAGCAAATTTCAGCTGTCATGTTCATACGTTCCTTCTATCTCGATTAACAAAAGGCTAACAGCATAGTTTCCAAAACGTTAAACTTTGTCTCCATCTGGCTCTTTCAGATGACCTGGCGTATGAGGTGCGCTGGTTTTTCACCCGACTGCGAGGAGGCGAGACAATGACCCAGGTGGCCAGCATCGATCGCTTTGGCGTTGTGAGGAAGGACTATCGTAATTCATCCAGTGATGTGTCAATCGAGCGAGAAGACACACACACTTACTTATTGAACATTTACGGCACTCAGGACAGGTGAGCGTGTGTAAACAAGGGTAGGTCAGAATTAACGACCGCAATATCAGCCGCAGTGTGTGACTAAGCGCTTGAATATGTCTCCAGTGACAGTGGTGAGTATCACTGTATCGCCACTCCCTGGTATCTGTCGCCCTCAACGGGAGCTTGGACTCAAGCTGGAGAGCTAACGTCATCGCGAGTCTTCCTGACAGTCCGATTTGCCGGTGAGGTGTGTGTGTGTGTGCATGTGTGCGTGCGTGTGTGTGTGTGCGTGAATGTGCGCGTGCCTGTGTGTGAGTGAGATGGTGTGTTCTGGTGTCCTGTCATATTGCCAATTCCACATTGATGCAGATATATTTGAAATTTGTAAAATGTCTTATAAGATTATTTCAACATGCACATGTTCAAACATGAAAAGGAGAAGTGCAGTGCTGCAGTTGCATAAGTCTGCCAGAATCACATTTCAATGTTGTCTCTCTGCCTGTCTCTCTCCAGTCTGGGAGTCCCTAAAGTTACCTCTCCTGTACGGTGTGTCCGCATCATTAGGTAATATCACCTTGTTTCTTTAAAAGTGATCATGGCTGCATGGCTGATGGCTGATTACTCGCGGCTCACTATGTGGCTCGGTTCGGTACAACAGGAGGAAAAAGCAACAGAAATCCCACATTTGATTTACTTTGGCAAGTGTGTTAAACAGTAGACAGTGAACTGAACATACACTCACATAAGTCAAAAGGCAATAGGTCAC
Source organism: Dactylopterus volitans (assembly GCA_901007715.1). Taxonomy (NCBI): domain Eukaryota; kingdom Metazoa; phylum Chordata; class Actinopteri; order Syngnathiformes; family Dactylopteridae; genus Dactylopterus; species Dactylopterus volitans. The sequence continues at coordinate 3,481 of CAAKHG010021699.1, forward strand.
AATCAGCTACAAAACTGAAAGAATCTAGTACCAGCATACTATACGCTGCTAAATGCATGAACCACCGACACACGGATGGAACACTGTAACAAGAGTCCAGCACTTTAAATAAATACTTGAACTGGGACCCTCTACTACTGCACACGAGTCCTCTGCTGCTACATACTGCACACGGATCTTCTACTACTGCACTACTAGTACTGGTCTTGTACTGCTATGAACTGAACTGTGACACCTCAGTATGCATCCACGTACCCTTACACCCCTCCTGGTAACTGCATTTTAGCTGTTGCCTATGTTAAACTGCTGCTTGTCTTCAAGATATCATTTCAGGATACCCCGCAGTAATGTCCTGCCCATACCTTTTTTGAATAATATTCTACTATTGTGTGTAGATTTTAGTGGGCATTGGCAGAGTTTAATATGATACCACAACACCAGCTAAAATGTTAGCAGGAGGAAAATATTGGACATTTAAATGCTGTTTTCAGCCGACATGTGAGCCGACAGTGTGACACACTGCTCACGCTTATTTAGGACACCTGAGTGACAGCTGGCAGCATTGGAGCATTGTAGATTTAAAGAAAGTAAAACCTGGCTGTGCTAAAAATAACAAACGGCAATCAATAAAATATGCTTTTGTTGGAAACTGTGATTTATCTCACCGGAGAGTTGCTGTAATGTGAATTAAAAAAAAAAAAAAAAAAAGTAGCTCGTAGGCACCTGTAGTGTCAGTTGTTGATGATGTAGCAGTTTTCGTGGCAGCTATATTAGCTGTGGTACTGGTGATATAACTCAAGTAGAAGTTCCCCACCAAATAGAGCTCACTAATGAGCAGAGAGAAACTAGTGTCTGGGTGAGACAATGAAACCTGGTGCGTGTGATGTGTGTGGAGCACGCAGCACTTGGAAGAGTATTTAATGCAGCATATTAAAAAGGCATCAGGCTTTGTTGCTCCAGTTTCTGTCACAGGAACTAAAGCCAGAAACTAAAATCCCCATTCAAACATTGCTGTTTGCATTTTGTGCGTCTGAGGACACACGAGTCGGAAGATTAATGTCATAACAAATCAAAACACAGCATCATTTGAGATGCCGTTTCTTAACATGAAGGTGGTTATGAATGGATATCTTGCTGTTCTCCGATTTGATTTTGTGTATCATGCTGTAATAAAATGCTTCCGTTGCGAGTCAAAATGCTTCTCTCCAAATTAGCAACGTTGCTGAAGCAACAGCACAATTTGCTTCTAGGTTCAACATACATTACAAAAATGTCCATAACTCATCCTAATAGTAATTTAGCACCATCAAGTCCTTGTAGCTAAAATAAGCTACACAGGTTAAGAGGGCAGGTCTGCTGTTTTTTGACTCTGACAGTGTGTTCCCACGTATTTGGTTCTATGTTTGAGCAATCAGAGACCTCATGTCACACAACCCCAGAGCAGATGCGCCTGCTAACTCAGACCATGATTACAGCCATAAAAATGCAGACACGATTGTGGAGTTTTGTAAAAGTAGTAGCATTACAAGTTGCTAGGAGTGTCAGCGGCGGAGTCACCGTGGATGCAGCAGCTGCTCTGCAAGCTGCCGTGATGGAAGGAGCCGCCACTGTAATGTTAGTCGAGGTGAAGTTAAAGGAGGTGAACATGGTGTCTTCTTCGTCTTAACCTTGTGGTGTGTCTCCAGGTGTGGGCCTCTTCTCTCTGGTCTTGGGTCTGGTGTGCGCCCAGTGCTGTTGCCGCAACACCACACACACTCCGCGCTCACGCAACAAACTGATGGACCTGGAGATGGACTGACAAACACTTTCCCCTGCACCCTCACACTGCAGCGCTCACAGGAAACGCCCCACACACAACAGACACACGCCCATAGACGACTTCTGGGACAGCCATTTGTTTCCAGGCGATGGACGTTGGGAATAAAATGGCACATCTCGCCTTGGAAGTGGGAGCCTAACTGACCAATCGCAGGGCTTTCACAGGCGCTCCGATCTCATCAGCGCTGCAGTGGAGGAGCAGGGATCTTTCGCATCCTCCGACTGGAAAAACGCCTTTAGACTTCAAAGACCTCTGTGGAGCATCCAGTGTGGTTTTTTTGTTTTTTGTTTTTTTTTGTTTTTTACAAATATGTTTGCGCCTTTTAAGACCATAGCACTCCGAAATACTCTGAATAATCCAGAGTTACATTTTTGAGGAACAGCAATGTTTCTGAGACTTCAGTGCCACTTGGGAATAAAGGACCCCTAAACAGAGCTGTTGCCTCTATAAACGCTAGGAATAACAAATGAAGGGCTCAGGCTGGACTACTTTATCTTAGGCTTCCCTCTGAGTTGAGGCTTTCTGCAAATTACAACCGCTCTTCTTGTGAAAGCACAGAAAGGCTAAAGGAAGGTTGGTATTGGAGAGATGGAAAAGGCATTTCATTGTATCTGCACAGGGTTCAGCTAAGACCCCGGCACGTCCCCTGTGGCAACACACGCTCAAGGTACTTTGTACTTTGAGTGACGGTGTAGTTAACCTGAGCCTCGTGTCTGCAGAGGCTCCCAATGAAACGTCACATTCACACAGGCAGCAGAAGATGGTGGAAGTGCTGCGCGTCCTTTCCACACAAAAGGTATTTCAACCCAGAGTATTCCTACCTTAACAGAGGACAATGATGACCTTTTATTCTCCACTCTAGTTTTTTGAATATTACAAGATTTTAAAATACGAGAGACATTTTTAAGCTTTACAGGGAGATATGCACTCTGTGTGTTTGTGTGCAAGGCGCATTGTGCTCGGTGCCAACATTTGAGCTAATGGAGGTTTGCTTGGTTCATTTCGCAGATCAACACTTGAACAGCCACGAAAAAGGGGTGACGTTGAGCGCTCTCTCTCCTAAATGTTCAGAGATATACCCAGCTGTTGTTTTGCCACAGTCTTGTGTGTGTGTTTCGTACACCGTGTGAGTGCTGTGCTTCAGTATGTGAGACAAGAGTTGCATGTAGTGTTTTATAATGCCAGACTGATGTCATTCATGGGTGACAGAGGCCTCTTCCGGGGTCACGTTTTGATGAAACCATAGTCCCGGACATCTAGATTTTAAAAGGTGACTGTCATGCCATCATTCTGAGCTGAACAGTGCGGAGGCTCCCGCAGGCTCAGATTGCTTCACTCGTTTGCAGCTTCATGTTTTTTTTTTTTTTGTTTTCTTTTAGCTTTAGTTTGTTTTTGTGGGGTTTCTTTAAAAGGATTAGTTCAACATTTTTAGAAATACACCCATTTGATTTATTTCTGAGGGTTAGCAAAGATCAGCAGAGACTCAGGAGCCATTCAGCGTGTTAAAGTAGAGGAGCAGAGCTTAGCATAGAGATTTGAAGCAGGCGGAAATGGCTAAGATACCTCCAAGTGGATAAAAAGTCAGGACCTTACAGCTCTAACGACATCACTTCCCACTTGGCATAAAAAATAAAACGTCTTTTGTTCCCACTTGTGATCAGGTATCACTTCTCCAGGCCACAGTATTATGCAACTAAACATGAATGATGCTCGTTGTCAGAGCACAGACATATTTCTGATTTTGAATGCCAGTTTCCAGCGCCAGCTCCTGAAATCTGACAAATATGTGTCTGAGAATGTCACAGGGATGCTTCCCTCGTCTAAATATGAGAGAGAGCAGTTAAAGGGCAAATTGTATGCAAAAAAAAAAACCGAGAGAAAAAATCTGCAGGTGATTGAGGAAGTCGGCTCTGTCCATCTTGCACCAGCAGATGTCTGCTAGGCCTCCGTGGTGTTTTTGCAACGATTGAATGGACTTGTGGCGACTGTTGTGTCGTGGTGACTGCTGTGTGAACACATGCCGACAGTTTCAGCACCAACACATTAGCACAGAGCGGATGATTTGGTCCAAACCCAGCAGGATCCGAGCAGACTTGATAGATTTGTCGCAAAATATGCCAAGTTCTAATTCCTTATGGACTGACTGGGTTTGGAAAGGGTTTTGTATTATGTCATAAGTCAGGAGTATTTTAAGCAAATATCAGAACTTCATGAGCAATATTAGCCATGAGTGAGGCCATGCAAAACCAGGATTTATTTTTCACTGTCACTCTAAGCTAAAATTCTGTCCATTCTGTTTTACTTTGAAATGCATGTTCAGTGCATGTGCATATTCAGATTGAACGGGCACTCCACGAAGGTCCATGTAATACTTTCAGAGGAAATTGTCCAGATTTGACCCCAGATTAGTGGGTTTTCCCTTTATTTAAGCTCCACCATGGTTCATTAACAAGATCCTGTTAGTTTGTTGTTGTTGTTGTTTTTTTTTTGTTTTTTTTTGCATAATTCTGTGGACAGAAGGGATCTCAGAGAGCACAGACCTCTGCCAGACACAGTACACAAAAACAAAACAAATAACCTCCACCGTGTTTTGCTAAGTTTGACAGATCCGCCCCCACAGTGCCACACTGTCTACCAGGTTTGGTGAAATTCACCCAGGTAGTTTGAGTAGTCCTGCTAAGGAAGTCAACAGATGGGGTTAAAAATAGCCTCAGTGGTGGAGGTATCAAAGCAAGTATCACCCCTCAGCTGTTACTGGCAGATTTAGGCTGGCCATGATGATGACGATGATACCTTTAGCTACAGGAAACACAACGTCACTGTACTGTTAGTCGAGCTGGAGCAGCTGTGATGTGATTATCAGCTCCTCCAAGGTGTTGAATTTTAGCATATTAACATATCTTCTTGATCTTTTCCAAAATTGATGGCCAATTTTCACCTAACAAAACTTCCAACTAAGAAATGCAGCTTTCCCGTTGGATACTTGAAGCTGTCCCTGTTGGTTAATTTTCACTGAGGGGCAACAGATATTTTCCGAAAGCCCAGCTATGATCGTGCCGAAAGCCCAGCTATGATTGCGAGATGATTGATGACGACACCTCCGCTCCACAGGTGCGAGCTCGTCTCTGTGAAACTGTTTTTGCAGCATTGAAGAACAGTTCAGGCATCTGTCGTTAACACACACACATACACTGACTCACACATTTGCAATACTTGGGGACACAGGTGACTAATAGGGCTCTGAGCCATCAAACATCAGTACACACCACTCAACATGTCACTGCAAGACTGCCCAGGCTCTTTATATTTTGTCATTTCATTGTGTGTGATGAATCATGATGATGTTTTTTTTTTTTTAAATAAATAGATTTGTAAGACATATTCATTTGTATGTGATTTTATATGCATGTTTGATGAGACAGGATTTGGTTTGATGGCAACTGTATTGCCATATTTAATTTTACATTTGTAGAGACAGAAGTGACAAAACATGCACAGCGGTCCTAACTTTGAAAATGCTTGTTTTAGTTGCAAAAGGAACCAATGAGGCAAACTGGTTGCATAAGAAGGGTTTGAGCGCCTTGCAGTCAAGTTTGTCAGACACACAGTCAGTGTGTTCGCTGGCCTTGGATTTCATGTGTGTTTTTGAACTTGGGCTCCTCTCAAGATCGCAGCTAACTACGATATTCTGACTCCATGTACACACTTGGTGCACAAAAACAAATTGATTCCAATGTTTTTTATGTGACAAGATAATGAGCACTTTAAACCCTTATTTTTGCCTTTGTGTAGTTTGCATGAACATTTATCGCAAGCACTTTCACATCAAACCCACAGAACAGCAACAATCGGCAAAGTTCAACAAAGTTCTTCAACAGCAAAAACTTAAGCAATGTTTCATACATCTGGTAATTGTTCTTTATCATAAACATTTTTTTGGGTGTGTTATTTACATCTTCATAAGGGCAGATCACATTTATCTCCATCGATAAAGGAAAACATGACCTGTATATCTGAAAAAACGTTTTTCTGCCCCGAGTTGTGTCTGCAGGTTTTCTTCTCAGGCTACATGCCACCGCACACATCTCCACCAGGAACAGTGGCGCTGACGGCAGTAATCCTCCACCAGTGGACACCCTCCGTACATGTGGCTTATTTCTTGAAAATAAAAATGTAACAACAGCAGATCCTATTTTTTGATTTTGATATATTTTTTGATTTTGATTTTTTTTTTTTTTTAAGTCGTCGTAGAATGGTGTATTTTTGCCTGTATCCACTCACTATCGATGACACAAAATACACAAACATCGAGCTCTGCAAGAGTTTGATGCAACAAGGAGACGTAGAATGAATGAATGCGGTGTGTCTGGCTCCACCCACCCACCCACCGTACGAATCGGAGTGCTGGGTACCCCAAAGGAGGGGCTTCCAAAATGGGAACAGTACTGTCCAGTTTCTTTAAGCATCTGCGCCTACAGATGTGCACGCCACCGTGCACCGGTGAGGGCTTTTGGCGCTTTTCCACTGCATGGCGCCGGCTCCGTTCTACTCTACTCGCCTTTGGTATCGGGTCTTTTCGGTTGCCTTTTCCATGAGAAGATGATACTGCCTCAGTGTAACTAGTTGTCATGGCAACGCTGTGAAACTTTTGATCTTCTCTTTGGAATGCTGATCTTGATTCTCAAAGCGGCACTTTAGTACCTCGTAATATCTGGTCTGCCTTTTTTGGAGCCCCAGGAGAGCAAGTACTAATAAAAGCGGAATCTGGTACCAGCTACTTTTTTCTGAATAGAAAACGAAAGAATGTAGAGTAGATCCGAGTAGAACCGAGCCAGTACCATGTCATGAAAAGGCGCCATTATGTTCAAAGTAGCGTGCTCGGACTGCAGGAACAAAACATGCAATGAATTCGCTGCGACGTCCCGCTCCTGCATTGTGCTGATAATAATATAAGGGAAGTTGACTCATGAGTATTTCAGCTTTGCCCATCTGGATTTTTCACAATTTAAGTCATAAAAACTGAACATGGCTGCTTAAAACGGGGTGGCATTGTTTGCTGAAATGAGCATGGCAGCCTGGAGAGGTCACTAGCGGCGGTATAGCCCGGATGTCTTCTTGATGTCAGTCTCTCTCAGAATTTGCTCTTCCTCCCCGCCCCCGAAGTTGCTGGTGGCAGAAGTGATCTGTGGTCTGAATTTAAAAAAAAGAATAAAAATGAAAGCTGAACGTCCCCTCCTTCCCGCCCCTTTCTTCTCCCTTCAGAGGATCTGATGCGATCGTGATCAGAGTTCCTGCTCCAAGACTTGTGACAAATGTGGGCCAGTGTGGTTTTCTTCTCCATCTCTGGGCAAGCCATCAATCAGATTTTTTCCCCCCAAACATCTGAAAAAAAGAAATGACTTCAAAAATGTCTTGCAGAATAAATGTTTCATGATTCAACATTGTACCATAGTGATAGCTCTTTCCCTCTTTTTTTTTTATTTTTTATACTGGTTCCCTTCCTCCTGTTAGTCTAACGGGATTTATTTTCTGTGTTTGCAGCTTTCCTCCGTTTGTCATCAGCTTCTTTCACGCCATCTCTGCTGTTTGCGCCACAGTTGTACATCTTTCCTTGCATCTCTATGCTTCTACCAATATGTCTGCAGATTAATTCAAGCCTACATATATATATTTATTTTAGATACACATCAGATACATACCAGTCATCAGATACCCTGTTGGGATCATAAGTTGGCCAAAGGAGGAGATAGAAGCCACAGACATCAAGACAAGAAAGCTCCTCACAATGCATGGAGGGTTTCACCCCAAGTCCAGCACCCTGAGACACTGAGGCCGAGGACTAGTGAGTGTCAAGGCCACGATCCAGGATGAAACATCAAAAATCCAAGAGTACATCAAGAAAATGGCCCCAAAGGATGAGCTGCTAAGTGAATGTCTCAGGCAGCAGACAACCTGGAGGGACAAAACCCCTACATGGCATGTACCACCGCCAAGTTGAAGAAGTGGCCGATATCAAGAAGACCTACCAGTGGCTGGAGAACGCTGGACTGACAGACAGCACAGAGGCACTAATCATGGCAGCACAAGAACAGGCCCTACCTACGAGAGTCATAGAGGCCAGGGTCTACCAGAGTAGATCAGACCCAAGGTGTAGCCTGTGCAAAGATGCCCCTGAGACAGTCCAGCACATAGTAGCATGGTGTAAGATGCTAGCTGGATCAGCGCGACATGGACGGCCACAAACAAGTGGCTGGGATAATATACAGGAACATCTGTACCCAGTATGGACTAGAAGGACCCAAATCCCAACAAGCCATACCACAGAAGGTGGTCGAGAACAACGGGGCCGAGGTCCTGTGGGACTTCAGCATCCAGACTGACCAACAGGTCCTGGCTAACCATCCGGACATAGTGGTGGTGGACAAAGAGCAGAAGAGGGCGGTGGTGATAGATGTGGCGATACCAGCGGATGCCAACT
>CAAKHG010021704.1:0-15940 GCA_901007715.1 Dactylopterus volitans
AGCTGCAAAAACAAACAAAAGAAAGAAACAAAAAAACTTTGCTCAATTTATGCAATTGCAGCCCTTAAATGTGAATATGAAACTTCAGCAGTTTTTTTCCTTCACAATGAACTCCTGAATTGATGCAAGACCCCGTCCGGTCAATCGTGCTCTTACCGTGTCTGCCGCCTGCGAGCACCCTGCAAGTTGATGTTAATTGGGATGTTGAATGACCTCTGGGGAGAAGCTGCGTTCAAGAACATGCTCACTCCGAGTTCAGCCACCACCTCGCCTCAATATCCACCTAACAAGCGCCTCTCGATCTGAAAGTCAAATGTCCCTCAGTCGACAGTGATCATCTCCAAGCGGGCTCCGCCGCCGCGTGTTGACTGACTGAATGGACTAGATTGCTGCCTGTTCGCAGGGGAACACCCTGTTGTTTACCGAGGGCTCAAAGGTGAGTGCAAAAACACCTTCCACCCTCGTGTCTGTTTCTATAGAAACCACCGCAGGTGAGCCAGGTAAGATGCTAATGGCCTCGCTGTGGTCCAGTGAGGTTCAGCGATTTGTCATGGAAAGACACGAGTTGCGGTAATCACCTCTTGACAAGATGGTACAGACGGAAGCAGTGTGATGATACTTATAGAAGCACTGTAGACACAATGATGTCATTTTTCTGTACTTGAATTCCATACGGAAATCCCATTACATAATTACATACAGGGTTGCACAAAACAAATGCATAAATGAAAGGAGATGTCACCCAAATATAAATGAAATAAGTAATGATGATACACCATTATTATAATAAATTTTAAACAAATAAAAATGATCTATTGTTATCTATTGAATACCAAGTGCATAAGTGGGTATTATTTATTTTGCAGACACAGGGTTTATTTGGTTCGTATGCACCTCAATATGCATCTCGTTCAGTTCATGATTTATTTGTGCAGTAGAACTAATCCAAACGTTTTACCTGAAATTCAAACACACAAAATTTAAAATTCTTCCTCAAAGATGAGTGTGCCGACCCAAACACGAGCGCCGTGGCGTCACATCTCTGCCAGCGCACTGAGGCCACTGAGGCCGCCCTAACTGACGGTGGGAAATTCTGAGCGGGAACTCAAATAATCCAAACTTCTTGTATTATTCATGGGCTTCAATGAAAAGCATATTACGGAGGCATTAACTTGGTGTCAGTTCTGTTTAATGTAACAAGCCCCGGGGGGCAGGAACAGGTGGGAAAATGGAGCCAAACATTCACTAGAATAGACAACACTGTCTTTAACAATTTATCCAGCACTGATCACAGTATCAATAACTTTACAACACCCTCTGGAGTTAAAAGCTCCACTCTCTCATCACTGTGTTCACATCCATAGGATCCGGTTTATTCCCGGCATGTTGTCATGGCTCTACCGGATGAGTTTAGTTTCATTCCATCAGTCTCCTTTTTGCACCTGTAACTTTTTGAGAGGCCCGTTTCATCCCGGTGCCTTCAAAGGCTTTGTGGGAGAATGGAGAGCTTTTGATGAGGCTGAGAGAAAAAAAAATATATAAAAAAACAAGATTAAAAATGTATGGAGCTCAGTGTACTTTACCTCACCTGGTAATCTGAGACATTGCGTGGACCGCCAGGCTCTCAGCATGGCGCCGCGCCGACGACGCGGCCTCAAAGAGAATCTCACCTGCACCGCAAATGCCTGACGGGAGCCGGACTGCCGCGAGCATTCCAATCCGGACCGTTTCATTCCCCGCGCTGATTTGACGTCCTGGTTTCGGGTCTGGCCCCCCCACCCCTCCCGCCGAGCCCCCTTCCGCTGCAAAGAAAGAAAGAAAGAAAGAAAGAAAGAAAGAAAGAAAGAAAGAAAGAAAGAAAGAAAGAAAGGAAAAAGCTCACATGATCTGTAATTCCTATCCGTTAAGAAGCTCTGCGATGACCTTGTGCGATGGCGCGACGAATTCCCGCGACGATCCGGGGGAGTTGCGGTAATTGAGCGCGCGGCGTCTCCTGTTATCTGATTAAGGCCCCCGAACAACATCCGCCAACAAGGCTCGCACACAGGAGAGGACACAGGCCGGCGGACAAAGGGCCGAGCGCGATGGATCATCAGCAAAGGAGGAATCTAACTTTTCTCACCATTGGGCTGATATTTATGCTGAGCGGCATAGAGTACGGTAAGTTCATTATGACAGCTTTATAGACTCGAAGACATGAAATAATGGCCTCGTTAGAGCAGGCTGGAATAAAAAAAAAAAAAAATCTGCCAAGGCGTTTTTGGCTGCATGCTCACATCGCAGAGGACACGGCATTGGAATTAATTGAAATATATTTCACTGTGGTTAAATGAGGCATGTCACTTACCCGTCTCCCTCCCCCATCTTTTTGCCCCCCCCCTTCCCCACCACCACCACCACCACCCTTTCTGGTGGTCTCAGCTGTCATTCTCCCGACAATATGGCGGTACCTCCAGATTCTGGAGGCCCCCCCTTACTTCCTCGGTTTGGGTCTGTCTGCTTTCAGCCTGAGCGGGCTGCTCACGGGCCCGCTGTTCGGGTTCTGGTCCGACCGGAGCAAAACTACAAAGTCCATCATCCTCTTCTCCAACCTCTTTGAAATAGCTGGTGAGTGGCCGAGCCACGAGACAAACACGTGAAACACTGTCAAAAAAAAAAATTGTGTTTGTTTTCAATCAAGCTGGAACGTTCTGGTGTCTCTACGGTTTACTTTACACCGATGATGTTTTCTGCCTCAGCAACTCAAATTAAAAACCATAAATTCTACCCTTTTTAAGCAGAGAAAGATGGTACCTGAGGTCAAGAGGTTAAGCGTTAATGGCGTTTCCTGATAAATCAACATCGGCATGCTAACATGCTAACATAGGGAAAAAATGCTAACACGCCGTGGAAAGTTTCACTGCTCATACCAGGAAGAGAAATGAACAGATTTTGTTTTTTTATTTCTAATTTAGACAAAGGATCATGTCCAGTTTGACATTTACAACAGAAGCACAAGACTACCCAGATTACCGCGACATTTCTGACATGCCCAGCGTGTGTTCAGTTCAGTTGGATCTTGCTGTTATCTCAAGAGCTTATCATTTCAGACAAATGGAGATCAGTGGAGTGAAAGCGGAAATGAGATATTAAGAGCTCAAATTAGGATCAGGCTGAGTCGCGATGAGGGACATCTTTTTGAAGCTGAATTTACGAATTATGACGTTAAGTTGAGCTTAGTTGCATGTCAGATAAACGAGCTGGACAAAGACCAGATCTTGCTCTGATTCTGACTTTTCCTTTGGGGAGCTATATTGTTTGTATGGTAATATTGGGTGGTTAGGCAGGCCAATATTTGCTTATGGCTTATTGCACCAGCTAATGGCTAATCAAAAGACAAATAGAGTCAATACTGATGGGGATTAGTTTTGCAATTATTGAGCAAATCTGAGGGAGACATATATGGTGTAAAAAATTTTTTTATGAAAAACTATACAATAACTATTGATATATTTCAGTCTGGACCAAGTTGGTAGATCTTGTATGTCATTTCACACTCTACATGCATGCCGCTTCACACTGCGGAAACATTCTTATTCCCAGAAGAAAATTGTATTAATTTAATTTTTGTCATTATTTACTCCCCCCAGGTAACTTCATGTATTTTATTGGATATTCAAAGTGGCTTTTGTTATGCAGCCGGCTTGTAGCAGGTGATACATGCATGCATACACACACATGCACGCAGGCACACACGCACACACACACGCAGACGCACACACACACACTCAAATACTATCCAAAGAATGCAGTGTGTTTGCATATCTGAAGGTGTAACAGAAGGACACCGTTTCCCCCTCAGGTGTCGGAGCAGGAGCGGGATCATCCATCTTTGGGTTCCTGACTCGGAGCACTCTGCCAGAGGAGCGAGCTGGCGTCTTTGCAGCCATCATGGCCTGCCGACAAGCCGGCCTTCTTGTCGGTCAGTCTCCGTCTCTTCATCTTAACAGAACAGCATCATTTCACCTCTCTCCACCTCCTCTGTCTTCTGAGAAATATCAGACTCGAGGAAAGGTTTTGTGATGTCCTCTTTCATGTTCCGTTCGAATTTGAGAAAACCACTGAGGTGGAGGCTAATGTCTCCACATCCTCTGTTTTTATTCTACCTTCCCTTTAAAGCGCTTCCTCCTGTCTCCTCAGGGCCGGCATTCAACCTGTTCCTGCGGCTGTGTGATTTCAAACTGGGGCCCTTTGTTGTGAACAAATATACGTCTCCCGGGGTAACAGCAACCAGATATTCAGTAATCTGAGGTTCTCATGAATACAGAAACCACCGTCAGAAATGCTCTACATTCAGCACTCCTCCACGCTCACCTGTACCACCCCCCACCCGCCCCGGTTCTCATATGAGGAAAAGGAGTACAAAACACCTGCAGCTATATTCAGACCTATCATAACCTGTATCAATCTATTTCATGAGCGAATCAAGCACCTGTAGCACAGACCTAGCTAAAATGAGATATCTCGCAAAGCTCCTCGCCTCTGCCTCCCATTTATCCACATAATTTGACATTTCACATCTCTCTCAATTTCGCTCGCTTTATGTTTTGTGTCCCTCCTCCGCCTGTCAAGCGCTTTAATCTTCCCTCCTTTGTATTTAAATAATATTTGAGGACATTTGTTTCTTTTCCTTGCCCCTTGCTCTCAGATCTTCATGTGCCTGTTGTGGGTGCTCCTCCAGTTTGTTGTCCTGGCTATGTACTGGGATGTACCACCCATCAGCTCCGCAGAAGGGGGAGCAGTGATGGAACTGAAAAAGGAGAAAGATGATGAGGAGGTGCCGCTGATGGGGTCCGATGATGAGCCGGTGCACACCTACAGAGCTGTCAGCTCAGACCGACTGGACGCCTCCACCTCATCTGAAATGCGGCCCTTCCATGACACCTCGGAGATCTCGAACCCCTTCAAAAACTTCAGTACCAGCAGAGGTGAGCAAAGAGGTTTGACTGCCTGTCCTGAGCAATGATTGTCAGCTTTCCTCTGCCTTATTTGTGGGATTCAGATAGGAAGAGGTGTCACTGCCAATGCACACATCTCGTATCTCTTCCATTGATTTTCTTGCATGCAAACACACGCACACACACACGCGCGCGCGCACACGCGCACACACACACACACACATGCACTTTCACAGCCGCAGATCTCTGTGGATTTGTGTGTGGCATGTCAGATCAGATCCGTTGCGTATTGATTGGACCTGTGTGCTGTTTCATGTCAGACTGTCAGTGTGTGCGCATGTACAGTATATAATGTCAGATGTCGAGTTGGATTAATGTCATACTGAGTTTACAAGAGATGCAAGCAGTGATTATGTGCCGCTATTGATTAACTTTTTCTGTACTTTGTTATTCTCCAAGCTCTCTCTGCTGCGCGTGTCTGTGCGCGTGTGCGTGCGCGCGCGCGAGCGTGTGCATGCATGCGTCAAACCTCTGTATCGATTCTCTCGCTCTTTGAAGACGTAGCAAAAGGATGGATAGCAGACTTCCTTTTGTATTGGCTGGCTCGGTGTGGTTGACTTGTGGGTGAAATGGAGACAGAATTGGTAATGTTGTCAACATTCGCCGTATCGATTCCTTTTTGTTTTGAAGAAAGTCGGCTTCACCAGAATCTCTGGAGCAAAACTGGAGGATGCGCGCAGCTTTAACACACATTCTGTTGGAGGGTCTGTGGTGTTTGCTCTCCTCAATTATTGATCCTCCCTGAGTTTTTTTGGCTCACTGAAGAACCTTTAAAACCCAAGAAGATCTTTCACCTTCTTCTGTCAGTTCTTTCTATTTGTATTTGAATATTCGCAGTAAACATATGCGCAAACTGTATCATGCGCTGTATATAGCTAACACTTTATTTTATTGTAGCATTAGCGTGCATTATGCTAAAAGGGTTTAAAGGGAAATCTGGAGAGAGTTGTGCTCCGCTCTGTCCTTGCTGAGTTTTACATGAGAAGATTAATTAATTCATTTCAATATATAAAATCGTAGCTTTAATTTCAGTATCAGATCAGAATTACTTTTATTGGCCAAGTCTCTGCACACAAACAAGGAATTTGCTCACGCTGTACAAGAATTAACACTGAATATTAAAACAAAAACAAAACTAGAACCAATATGTACAAGTCTTCATGTTACAATGTGTCCGGGCCTGTGCAGTCCGGGCCTGTGCAAATAGAATTTTAAGGTGGGCAAGGCTGTTTAAATAGCACATATACTGTACATGAGGTAGGAGTTATTCTTTCAGTATTTACACAGCTATATATCGAGAGTATTTATTGCGCAGTGGTTTTCTGAGGCTCTGTGACTGTTTAGAGTTCATCAGAGCGACAGCCTGGGGGATGAAACTGTCTGTATCTGGGTTTGGTGTGCAGTGCTCTGTAGTGCCTTCAAGAGGGGAGGAGTTTCAACAGTTTGTGTCTCGGGGGTCTGCAGAGATGTCACCCTCCCGTTTCCTGACCCTGGATCAGTGCAGGTCCTGGATGGAGGATCCTCTTTGCAGATCTTATAGTCCATTGCAGTCTGATCCTGTCCTGTTTGGTGGCTGATCCAAACCAGGCATCGATGGAAGAGCAGAGGACAGACTGAATCAGGATCAGAAATACGTTATTAATGATGGCGGTGATAGGAGATGATCAGCAGCTCCTAAGGAAATAGGGCCTCTCCTGGGCCTTCTTCCACACAGTGTCTATGAGGGAGATTCCCCTTCAGGTCCTGGGAGAGCGTGGATCCCAGAAACCTGAAGGTGTCCATGTGAAAGTTGTCCAGGGATATCAAACAGGTCTGTGAAAGGGCTGGTGTGGCTGCAGGTTTTTTGTTCCAACTTAGCTGGAGCTCACCTGATACAACAAATCAGCACAGTTCTGGCAGCTCAGCTGATTGGCCGAGTCGAATCGGGAGTGCTGCTGCTTGGCTGCAATGAAACATCAGAACAGTTTGACAACCATGTTTTGTCTTTGCTTCAATAACTGCAAAAAATAGCAATAACTTGTGGCTTCCTGGTTGTCACATTAGACCTAAAGTGCCTACCGAGAAAGAGTTGAAGAAAAAAATGTAACATGCTGTAAATTTGACATTTTTTTTACTGCTTTTCAGAGGCAGGCTAGCTTCCCCGCCCCCCCGTTTCCAATCTTGGCGCTGAGTTAAGCTAACTGCCATTTGAGAGCAGTATATGACTTTTCATCTGATTCTCAGCAAAGAGGGCCAAGTATTTCCAGTCTTTGCTTTGGAACTACTGAACTTGTGAGGAGCTTTGTCAAGTCTGGCAGAAATAGTCAGTTTTAGATTTTTAACAGAAGGCACAAGAAGTTGTTTATCAGGCAGAGAGGATCTAAAGAAAATACACTCACTGTTGCATCAAGGGAAATATAGGATCTGGTGATGTCATCAGTCCCTGAGACTGACAATTCTTGTTTCATCGTTGCATAATTACCTCGAGGTTGGGTCTGCAGTCACATGGGAGACTAAAACTTGTGATGCGGAAGGAAAATGTTCTTTAATTGGTCAGATGTTGCTGGTGTGAAACAAAATCACAGGAGAAAATGAAAAAAAAAAAAAGTTGAGTCTCAGCTACGGTTGCTACTTTCTAAAGTCACAATGCACGCAGGTGGGTTGGTTCAAGGATGGATGGCGTTCTCACCGCAAATGAGCCACACTTGAGTCCGACTGACAGCGGACCACGACACACACCGCGTCAGTCAGTCAGTCGCGGCACAGTTTGTTTTTTTTTTGGTCCTTGCAAGAGTTTGATTGACAGCTTTCACGCCAGCGCAAACGAGCCGCTCAGACTGGACAAATGGACCTCGGTCTGCTTTAAGCGGACACAGTAGCGTGTCAAGGCGCCCACCCGGTCAGAATATTCCCACCTAGTGCTATATTGATCAAATAAACAGTACATATAGCCACGTAATCAAAGGGCAAATGTAGGATTTAGGGATCAATTGTCAGAATCTGATTGTAGTCTTCTCCACAAACCAGTGAGCTCAGCATTTTCCCCAAAATGTCGATTCAGAAATATCACTTGAAACGCAAACGGAACCAGTTCAGCAACCTACATTCACCTACAGAAGACGCATCCTTTACACCGTATGTACATGCACACATACACACATGCACTAGTTTACTAAAATTAAATCTTATAATTAATTGTGCACCACGTTTGACAACGGCTGAACCATAGTAGATCACAGTGTAATATCAAGCCATTCCTCCAGCCATCTGGCATGTACATCCAAATTTAGAAGCAAGCCCAGCTCATTTTTCTCCTCTCCAAGTCCATAAGGGAGATTTTGTTCCAAGAAAAGCTGGTAATGAAATTTGGAGTTTATTAAAATATTTTTTCTTGTGTTTTGTACATAAGAACCATGAGCAAACCAGCCAGGATTTTCAATGCATGCCTCCTTCAATCCCTCAAATCAAGTTGAAAGTTTTCTCTCAAAACTTTTTTTTTTTTTTTTTAATCTCAGTGTAGCTTGCCAGTTGAAACTTCCAGGTTAACGGTACCACTTGAGCTTATTTTATGATTTTTTTTCTCTTCAGTATATCTCTCTGTATTTCACTCTGCAGAGTTCCTGAGAGAGGAGGTGGTTGTTCTCCTCACAGCTCAGTTCATCACTCTCTTCAATCAGACAGCGCTGGAGGTGAGAGCAGCTGCCGTTGAGATGCATCAGCCAGAGTTTTCTGACATTTCACACAAAGTCACACGGTTCCTCCCGAGGTTTCATCCACACTGCGTCAACATGAGCCTCACCTGGGTAGACCTCTACTGCCACAATGAATATGAGGCATGAGTTCATGGTCTCGGTAAAAATGGATGCAACAGGTTCACATAGTTATTGCAAAAGATTCCCAAAAAAAAACAAAAAAAAGTTGGACTTCATAATCAGTTCAGCTGGACAACATAATCACTTCAGTCTCAAAACAAATCGATTCCTTCTCATTTGGCCTGACTTAAGGGGTAAAACATTGCTTATTTAAGTCTCCTCGCCTACCACTTAACTGAATTGCTTTGTCTATCTATCTCAGCGACCTTGCAAAAATATATATATTTCTAAAATTCCCCAGACAATGGTGACCCCTCTCACCCAGCGTTACTTCAGTTTTGGCGAGCTGGGAAACAGCCTGATGTACAGCCTGTGTGGGGTGGAGGTCATCCTGGGCTTCTTCTTTGTGCGCTGGCTGAGCAGGAAGGTGGCGGACCGCGCGGTGCTGGCGACAGGCCTGGTCATCTGTTGCACCGCCTGCGTCTGGTGTCTCATCTTTCTTTGCAACCTCCAAGGTGCTAACCTGCCCGGGGAAACAAGCATACGCACGTACATGCACGCAAAGCTATATAGTCCTTGTATACCTTTTTCCCTTTTTTGGGAAAATAAATAAATAAATTCTCTGCCAAATTCTTAACGCACGACCGGTTTGTAGTGCTGAGTGCAGCCCTACTGGGTTACACGATGTGCTCTGTAAATGATATGATTCAGCTCTCACAGGCCAGCAGGAGATCATACAGGCAAACTGGATCCTGTACGTTCATGTTGGTCTGCGTCTGTTGCAGCTTGTCACGTTTATCGCTCTGATTACAAGTGACAGGTGCTGGAGCTGGGGCGAGCGGGGGTACACATAAAAGGATTACAGTAATCTAATTAGACAGAAATGCTATTTGTTAAAGCATATCATACATTTGTTTGCTATTTGTTATAGTTACAGCTAAAGGGAGATATACCTGATTTAGTCTTAGGCCAATTAGAAACATATCGAACTGGTGAAAATTGCATTTTGATGATAAGATTACAGGCTTTCAGTTTTACACGGGAACATCCAACATTTCGAGTGGGCACAAATTCACACAAACATGTGCATGATGCAAAGCAGCAGAGAACAAAAATCAAGAGGGTGCCAGCTTGGCAGTGGTTTCTTTTTCAAAAAGAGCTGTCTGCTGGTGCCAAAGCATTTGTGGAAGGAAATTCTAAACCAAGGGACGAGGGACTGGAAGTACAATCGGCCACATACTATATCAATATGCATCAGTAATTAAAAACAACAACACTAATTCACCAATTATACGAGTCTGAGGTACGTGAGAGGTACATTAGATGACAGTCTGTGCATGCGGTTCATGTTTGAGCTCTCATAATTGGGGGGCAAACCATTGTAATTTCTGAATTACTGAGTTTTATCTTTCTGTCGCTGGCAGGTGACTATGGATGGGAGCTGTCGGCATTCATCATCGGCGTGTTTCTGCAGCTGTTGGGGCTTCCCTTTGTTGCCGTGTCTCAGGTGTCTCTCTTCTCCAAAGTCACTGAAGAGAAAACACAAGGTTGGCACATTTTTACCTTGGCACCTCCTCCGTGGTGCGACATATTAGAACAACAGACGGCAGCTCAGCATACAGGACGCAAAGGGGCACTTGTACATGTATTTTCAAGGCTTATTTCAATGCTGGTGGATGAATGAAATAAGGTTTCTTTGTTTGTGATATGTCACCAAAAGGATTCAGCCAAGGCGTCAGACGCACAGTTGGAGGCCTGGCCACCATCTTGGGTCCCCTGTGGGCTGGAGGATTGACCAATAATTTATACATAATGCTGGGCATGATGCTGGCTCTGCTCATAATGATCATGGTAAGTGGCTCCTTTGAGTGTTACATGGTGGCACACTGCTAGAGAACTGGAAACATAATGAGCCCCACCCCCCTAAAAAAAAAAAAAGTTATCTTGCTGAGCATTGAGTCAGCCGTGGCCTAAAGAGAAGGGGGCTTGGTAGTGAGGGGTCGCTGGTTCGATCCCATGTGCCGGCAGGAGTGAAGAACAACGCTCAAAAAAATGGCTGAAGTACCCTTGAGCAAGGCACCTAACCCCATAATTGCTCCATTCAGTAATGTGGCCACCTCCCCGGTGTGTGTGCTTTGCTATGCACACGGGTGAGTGTGTGTTCACCGCAGATGGGTCAAAATGCAGAGTTTAATTTCCCATTGGGAGCATTCAAACATGATAAAATTTGAAGAACGTTATGTGAGAAGATTGGAGATTGTAAACCAGGAGAAACAATTGGCTTGGTTGCAAAGTCCAAAAACACATTATATCTTGTTTGTTTATGATGAAAGTTGTGTAAAAGTGAAGTGCTGATATCATTCTTTAAAAAAAAGAAAAAAAAAGACAAACTTTTTTTGGTTGTTTTTAACCCTAACGTTCATATTTAACAGACAAATACGAGAAAATGTAAAAATCTAATCTGTAAATTTCTTAAATATGTAGAAGGGCTTTCTGTGAAATTATCAGGATTTTCCTCCAAATTATTGGGTCCTTCGCCTAATGCTGCTAACAAAAAAAAATAGAAATTGAGGAAAATATTTATAGTAGCCATGTTAGAATGTTGCTGGTAATATTTTCACCCTGTCTCTGTGTGTTTGGGTTTCTGTGTGCGTGTGTGTGTGTGGGTGTGTGTGTGGGTGTGGGTGTGTGTGTGTGTGTGTGTGAGTGTGTGTATGGTTGAGTTTAGAGTGATCAAGGGTTGACGCCTTAATATACTGACTGGCGTCGTTTGTCATGGTGACAATGACATAGGAGACACACATTAAAACAATGTTTCTCCTTGTCTACATTCTATGTTTCTTAATCGGGAGAAATTCTAAGTTATGGCCTAAAAAAAAAAAAAAAAAAAAAAAAAAAACATTCTCCCACACCAGCTTTGGGGTGTGCTTGCTTGTAGGCTCCATAGCTCAGCATGTCTTTGATAGCCTCTACTTAGTACTTGGTGCCGTCTACTCTCTAAAGCCATTTCATGCTGTGCATTTTGCAGGTTATGACGGCGCTGTCCTATAACCGCCTGACTGAGCCCAGGGCAGTGCAGTGCGCTCAGAGCTCTGACGGCGGAGGATAAAGCTGCAATCTATCCGCAGAGCTGGAGAGGCAAAAGACAGACAGGGAATGTCCTTCGACACTGGGAGAATCAATACAGGTTTACTGCAGAGGAAAGCGCCTGACTGTGGAATAAATTTGCTCAGATAATATACTGTACCTCAAAGCCAGCCATAGAGGTGAACACGCGATACAGGGGGCTCCGGCTTTTATCTGCAGATTTTTATGAAAAACCCACCATGTATGCACATCATCCCCCCTGACTATAAATTATATTTTTCACAAGGGGGCACTGTTGCTCTCATATTGAGTATGCAGGCGTAATTGAGGATGAAACGCCATTATTTTTAAACTAAACTATTTATATTCCCCGGTGATGATGGGAAGATAAGAGAGCAGGTTTTTCCATGTGACCCCGAGTGCCGCATTTTCATCTCTTGTCTTTTTTTTCCCTCCAGTAGAAGCACTCTCTGAAATTGATACAGTTGACACAATGAAAGGAGCTGTCAACATCTTATCAGCCTCATGTCGGTGCTGATAGCAGAAGAGGGTCAAAGAGAATGAGGCTTTGCAGATTCCTTGATATTTATTTGTACAGTGTTCTGGGGAGAAAAGGTGCATTTTTATGGTTAATATTCAACACTAAGCTTTGCATGTGACTAAACTAGAGTCACGATACCTTCATATGTTCCTCCATACATGCATGCAAGGGAGAAACTCCTGAATTAAAACCTACTTGGAAAATTACTTGTTGTGCAATCTCTCTGAATCTATCTGTTTACAGTAGGGAGTGTGTGTGTGTGTATGTGTGTGTTAGAGAGAGAGAGAGAGTGTGTGGGTGGGTGGGTGTGGAGAGGGAGTCCGGGAGTATGCTACACATCTGCATCTGAAGGGGGAATGCTGAAAGCAGCATCAAGGCATTGTAGATTCCCTTTGTAGCACTGATCACGGGTTTGGACAATCTCAGTGTTTTTGCATAATTGCAGATAAGGCTCAGTAACCTTTCCAGTTTTCTACACTCAGCATGTGATGTTTAGCTTTCCAGAGGCTTTTCGCCTGAAATGGAAATTCTAATCTCTGTGACTCAAGGACATAATATTTCTAAGTACTCTGATGCCCTGATCAGCTTATTCAGGTACTTGACATTTTAAGGGAGATAACAGGGAGTATATAGAATCAGGTCAAATCTGAATTTATGCTCTTTGTATCAGCGTGCCTGCTCAGGATGATTTTTACCTGCTTTGTTTGTGGGAAATGTCTATGATTTAAATATATATGGCCATTTTTAGTCCCTGAAAACTTGGATTTAAGTATTTCTCTATAAAATTAAAAAATAAATCAAAGTTAAAAAAAAACTTAAAAAAAAACTTGGATACTGTTTATTAATAGTTAATTACACAAAATTTAAAATTTTAATCCAAACAAAAGGATTGGATCAAACAAGCTGAAGTTACCGTGGTGCCACACTTTATTCAAAAACGTAAATTTTTGTGCATGTATGTGTTTTATTTTCCAGCTGCTTTTACCGCAAACTACAGTTTGACCTGGTGATCGTGAACAACATGTTACTTATTGAGGGGGATCAAGTTGCTGTGGAATAAAGGTTAAAATCTAAAACCTTTCACTTCTACTTTGTTTCCAGCACATCACTGAATTTTTGCAAGCTTGCCTATTTACATTCTCCCTTATGAAACAAGCGCATGCGACAATCACATTTGAAACAGCAGTTCTCATGAAAAGCACATGGACGTCACCTGTGATATCCAAGCATCCTGTAACTTTGGGATGTTTCATGTGATACATCGAAGCACTTAACATGTGACGTGTGCTCTCAATGCGTCGAATATGACAAAAAAACCACATGTAGCATGAACGAATGACACGGGAAATGTAGGAAAACGCATGTGAAATGAATGTATCACGTGTGAAAAAACCCACGTTCCATCAATGTAGCCTATCACATGTGAAACATTTGAAAACAGATGTGCCATAGTTGCATTACATGTTGATATGTGTCATAAAGCGTCACACACAATGTCCCAAAACCATGAATTCCTGCATAATTTTCACTTTTATAATTTCATCTGTTTGAGATTTTGTTTTAAATGGTATTTGTCATTTTATCAAAATGCAGGAAAAATAGATGGATGACTTATGATCGTAAGCTTAGTCAGTAATGGGCTCAATTACTGCACAGCACTTGTACATACAGCCTGTGGAGGTTGGACAAAACTGAAAAATGTTTTTTTTTTTTCCCCCTCTGAAGCTGTCATAATGATCTCAAACTAATGGTTTGTGCCTGGAAAACTTCCACTTTCAAATGGTGGCGTCACATGAGAGCACAAACATAAATCAGCCAGCAGATTCATCTAAGACGGCGCTGGCAGCATCAGCGGCCATGTATCGCCGAAACGGTGATTGGCGCACGGAAGTACATGACATCACTCAGCTTAAACCCAATTAGCAAAGCAAGAACAAAAGCACGAGCGCAAACATCTCGTGTCAAAGTGGCTCCAACTTTGGCAGCCAGTTGCGTGTTCATGTGGGATCACTCAGAGACGCTGATCGAGAAAATGTGTTTTTAAGGCGTCAAAAATATATTTTTTTTTTTCTCATGGGTTGCCTCCTTAGCATCATTCAAGAGAAATGACAAAACGATGTCAGCGTGGCGGCGCGGTGAGGTAAAACGTCCTGTTTCGTGACGGTCCCACTGTCACGCGCAAGACGGTCTGGCTAGATGCTTTCAGCTCCCTTTCAGCCCGGCTTCTGTAACATCCATCAAGGCGGCACACATCTCAACCCCCCGAGGACATCGATAGACGAATCAGAGGCCTCAGCTTTTTATGTTAAATATATCAAAGGTATTCGCAGATGTGGTTAATTTTTAAAGATACACAGAACAGCCATTTAATGCAGGAGCCATGCAGGAACTATTGGCTTATGCGAGCCATGGTTGAGGGGTTTGTCAGGTAAGTGAAAGCCAAAGTGGAGTTGCCGTTTGAGTAGAGACCCCCTGTAGAGGTTGTTCTGACATGTGACCAAATGGCTCCGTCTGCTCTCCATACAAAATTGTTCTCATGTCGGGTCTGAGAAGAATCAGATCTTGCCGGCTACATCTGTTGTTCAGTGGTTGGTTCTGACTTTGAGCCGTGAACAATGGAGCTTGCTTTTTAAAATTTTTTTTTTATTTTGCTAATATCCGCCATCTCCTTTATTACTGTGAAATCCACCTCACACATCTGACTCTTCTGTTGTTACAAGTCTCCCACCATCTATCAAAAGGGAACGTGCCCAGGGCTGTTTTCATTCATTTGCATTGACCAGCTGAAGGTAAATTGTCATGTAACAAAGATAAAGGCCTCAAAGAGAAAAACAGCATTTGACTGGAGCAGATGTATAACAATTATGTCATCATCTGCAGACTGGCTCTTCTCCTCTTGATGGTATTAGCCAGACTGGAGATGGTTGCTAATGGGGTCGTGGATGATAGATGAGTTATACCGCTGAAAAACACAACGGAGGTTGAAATCAGCCGTAGTCTCTCCATAATTCACTTTCTCAGATTCGTCCTTACAAATCATTTATTGAGAGATTAAATTTCACAGGAATATATTTATTCAGGGTCATTTTGCTTCCCCTGTTGGGGCTATTTATTAAAAGAATACTTTAAATACCTGTCAGTGGTTGATCTCCACTCAGAGATTTACTGTTTCACCATTATGGTTGTGGCGCAGGTCCAACAGTGTGGTTGTGTCTGTGTGTGTGTGCGTGTGTGTGTGTGCGCGTGTGTGTATGTGCGTGAGAGAGAGCGAGCGAGCGAGCGAGCGAGAGAGGCACAGACAGGGAGAGAGAGATTTAGAGGAATTACTTGTCACACACACACTGGGAGGGAAATTTGTGACCAATTAAGTGAAAGTTTTTCTTTATCTAATTCGAAGTATTATGCGTGGAGCAAGCGTAATTGGATGGGAATCTATAGCAATATTGAGATGGGCTACTAATGAGCTGACGGGGGAGTGGAAAGAGAGAAGGGACGCGGCGTTGGTGAAAACAAATCAACCCCCC
>CAAKHG010021704.1:15960-27544 GCA_901007715.1 Dactylopterus volitans
GTCTTCTTTCTCGTAAGCAGCCTGATATTCAAACGCAGGACGGGCTGGAGGGAAGGCGAATGATTTGATTTATCACATGTGACGCCGGCGCCCAGGGGTATGCATATGTGCTGAGGATACAGTCGCTCAGGTAGCCTCCCTCCCGCATTTTGAGCAGCTCCCATCACGGCGCGTTTGTATTCTGCGCGGCTGGCATCGCCTCAGATGCGTCGAATCAATGGCCTCCACCCACACCGACCATTCTCCTCCCTGTACTCATATGTGAGCCTCAGTGAGATGAATACCACTGGGACGTACACAAGAACCATGTTCGAGACAGCAGTTGTAATAGCTGTGGAAATATCGTGAGATAGCCAGATAATTATCAGGCTCCTTTAGGTGTGCCTCTTGCTCGGGAAGCTAGTGATGCTTTTTTCTTCTTCTTCTTCTTCTTCTTCTTCTTCTTCTTCTTCTTTCTCAGCAGCAGCAGCAGCAGCAGCAGCAGAGCCTGATAGCTGACAGCAAATTTGCTCATCAACCGGTTTCGTTCCAGTGTGAGGTAAAATGATCCAATATTTCACGGTCTGGCCCTTTTGAAGGTGGCATTACTCAGTGGGGATCAACGTGGCACTTTATTTTCAGCGGTTGATGCAACCTGCGGCATGAACAATGGAAAGCCCCCCTTGTAAGATGAACGACTGCGGTAAACAAATCAAGTAACCTACTCATCGCCGTCCTCCTGTGATGGTAAAGCCTGGTCACGCGTGTTGTTCGGTGGCGTTAAGGTCAGGGTTTATCCACGGGACGGACCCGTGGGAGCCCACTGATCTCATTAACTGTATGTGTGAAGAATATTATGAAATGATGAGAACTTCATAGGAGGTCAGCTGAGGATCAATACTAAATCCTATCTCATTTATAATCCTGCTGCGCAAAGAGGCTCGGCGGGGCTTAGCCGCTTAAAGAAGATAGCGTTTGACAATTTACTTTAATGCTCGTATGAATAAATGTAATGGCACACCAGCGCGCCGAGATGATTTTTTTTTTTTTTCCCCTGTCTATTTGCAGGCACTTTGGTACTCTTCAATTGTCAACAGATGCACTATAAATACACTGATGAATGATGGAGAGGCTTGTCCAAAGCGCGCACACACAAATGTGATCAAGGAAAGCATTGGCAGAGCGACGATACGAAGCCCAAATCAATTCGGCAAATGTTTGTCGCATCTGCCGCCTGATGTCAGCTATTTTTAAGGAGATCTGGCTGCTCTTATCTGTTATCTCCATCCTCCTCAGACGCCGCATCTTCAGATCAGTGATTGAACCTTTCATTATTCATATCACTAATTTCATACGCTCCCGTCGCCCCACGTTATCTGACCACCGCTGGATGTTTGTAGACAAACGGAGCAAACCGTTTTCGTCCACTCTCCCAAATCGAGGAATTTGACCTTTGATTTTTTTTTTTCTTTCGTGTGTTCCTGGGCCAATTAAACTGTGAGATTTGTTTGAAGTTGTAGATTGAAAGGGGAGCTCGTCGGTTTTTGGTGAGGGGACACCACAGGGGTCCCGGTTCCCAGAGCCTGCATGTGTAATCCAGTCTAACATGCATGCAAATCTCATCTGCGCTCGCACACAATGGCCTGTCTGTGTGGAGGAGGGAGCGAGGGAAGAGAGGAGAAAGCTGTAAGTGTCCTGCGAGCAGGAGCATATTGCCATGATAGGACTTAAGAGACAGAGCGCAGACAAGCTAAGGTTCACACACTCGTAAGAGTCTTTTAGTGGGGTTGATATTTAAACAACTGCATAATTAATCCAATATCTGCGGAGCTCTCCAAGGAGAAAAAAAAAGACTGCATCGCCGGTGGAAAAGAGAACATTGTAAATTCCTGGCACTGCTCTGAGTGCAGTTCTTCTTCTCTGCTGTGTAAAAACAAAAGTTGGCAACCCAGATCTCAGGGGAAATTAAAAATCTTTGTCTTATCCAGCCAATTAAATGGAATAAACTTTCTGTATATGGCTGGAGTTGCCCCCCTGGATCTATTTATGACCATGTTGTGGCTACCATGTCTACTTCACTCCTCTCTGCAGGGAGATTCGCTCCACAATGCAGGATGAGGTTTAGAGGCTGGAAATCTGGTGAGAGGTTCTAGTTGTTTTTTTTTTTCTCCTTTCCCTCCAGAGAGAACTTACTTTCCATCTGTCTCAATCATATAGATTTATTGGATTAGGCCGAATGCTGTTTTAGTCCACAGAAGACGCTCAACTCTTTCATGCGAAACACTGGCTCGGATAGTGACGGAGCCTTTGTGTGGTTCGCCTCTTCCTCCTCCAATAGCTCCTTTCTCCGGCGTGTTATTATTATTGTTATTATTATTGTGTGTGAAGATCTTTCTGCATGCGCGCCGCGCTTTGAACTTCATCACAAGTCGATAACTTCATACAAGTGCGTGTCTTTATTCTGTGAAAGCTAGCACCTCTGCTCCACTGAGACCCCCGTGGGCAGACCATAGCTCGGCAGGGGGCCTTCACTCCAATTTGCCATCGTTTGTCACCATTTGTTCATCCTGACAAACGAATCGTTGGCCCTGCGTCCCCACCAATCAGCCACAGTCACACATGGATCAGCTGTGCTCCTCTTTTCCTGGCTCTGTTTTCTTTCACTGAAGAATCCGACGCCGCGTGCTAGCAGGGCAGACGTGCTTAAAATAGTTCCCGCCGTCTAATTACCTCATTTCATCTGACATTAATATTGTAGCATGTCACTGTTGCATTATTGATGGTGTGTTTGTCTCGGTGTATGAGATGTTAATTAAAAGATAAACCGGAGACGTGGCTGCATGACAGTTTCGCTATCCAGGAGATAGCGGGCTTTGCGAGATTTCTTTTCTGTATGCCCGCCTGCTCGTCTGCTGTTGATGCAATCACATGTCTGCTGCAGCCTCGGCGTCATTGTGTGCTTGGCAAACTTCTCTTCTACAGAACCCTTCGATTTCAAGGTAATTGCATAATGCACTTTAAAGCCAGTTTTATGATAAACTCGAGCTGGACAGACCTCCGTGCACGGGGGGCCAGCCGGGCCGAGCGCCGTCGAGGTCGAGATGTTTCAGGCAGATAAAGGCTTGAACCCAGCAGACACGGTTAACCATCGCCGCGGTCAGATAGCTGAGGCTAATTTCCAGTCTCATATCATTTCTTGCATCTTAGCTGGTATGGCTAAAACATTTCAAATTACACCCCCAGTCCATAAAAACACAGGAAGGTCTGGCAGTTAAAGAGCTCTCTAAAGCTTCCTGGGAGAGTGGAGCCTCTCTGGATTGCTTGCAAATGGACAGGCAATAAACTTTAGGTGACTTTACGGTGTTAACTGTGAGGAGTGAATCCAGTCAGGGATCTGGTTTCTTCCTCCTCCTCCACTTCTCTCTGATGTCCCGTGTCATAAGGTGTTAGCCGCGAGTCGTGAGATGAACTGACAGATGACCATACAATTAGGCTGAGTGGCTGGATGTTTCTATGGTCAATGAGGCCGCGGCGACAAAAAAGTTGGCACGGGTTTAGAAGGAGGCTCCTTGGCACCGGCGACCACGCTTCTTCCTCCCCGCCCAACGAGGGACGAAGAACAGATGTGTGGATTAAAGCCACAGAGCCGAGCTGTAAATTTTGTCTTGTTTGAAGTGAGCCTCCAGGCATATCTCATTTTCCTCCATTGTACCGAGTCATATGCATACCTTTATTCACATCTTGAAGACTTTCATTAGGTGAAATGAAGAGTGTCAGATATGGAGGAAGCTATTATGGAAGAGCAGGGAACTCGGTGGTGTGTCGTAATTGGAGACACTGGTGCTGAGATGAGCTCTACATAACCAACTCCAGAGTAAATACTGACCTTGCTATTTTCATGCTTGTGGCCCTGAGGGCGTTTTGTAATTCATGGAAAAGTAACAGTGAAAAAATAAATTTAGTCTCAGAAAAGAGTGAAAAAAAAAAAAAAAAGTTGGCTTTGCCAGAACAGAACAGAAAGATGTATTGATTATCAAAAGGATTTATGTCTTAGAAACGCAACAAGCATTAAGGATAAGTCTGGTGGTATTCATTTTCCTATTTTCAACAAATCCCATGAAAAGACCAAAATAACAATGAGCTGATGCGACTAACAAGTATTGTCTGTGCGGCCTGGCTCACTTACTTCTCTGTGACATAGATCACCACTGATGGTTCAGAAGCAATTAAAAACATGTAAATGTGTCACACAGAGTCACTGAGGCAGTCCTGCACCCACTGACCCCGAGTACATACTCATCGGACCGCCACAGTATTAGTAAAAGCATTAATCCATAGTTAGCTAAGAAACAATAGTCAAAAGCTGTTACTTACTGTGGAGCCTCACGAAGGAGCTATTTTTTTTTTAAAGTAACAGCTTCAGAATCATTCCAAAGGGGGCTCCGTCATGCCTGCTCCACTTCATGCACAACGTAATAGAGCTGGCCGGTTCCTGATTCGAATCCTTGTAGTGAATCAGGGGAGATCACGAGTCCGAGGTCACCATAAACCCGGATCCTATGATCCTATGATCCTATGATCCTATGATCCTACTTTTTTGCACATGTTGCATTTTTATTCAGTTTGGCTGTTTTCGTTTATACTAATGAGTTAAGATATCTATTTCTTAGTCTATATATTCTAATTTTCAGACTTTGCATTTTTGTTGCATTTCTCGCAGTGTTTAGATTTGTATTTTATTCTTATCAGAATCAGAATCAGAAATACTTTATTACTCCCAGCGGAAATTGTATATAAGCTTACATAACTTTTGCACGTTTTTGCATTTTTTTTTGGTCCTATTTCGTTGTTTTGCATTGAGCATATTTCAATTTTGGTTAATTTATAACTGATTTTACATTTTACATTTTTGTTCCATTTGTTGTCATTTGTGTTTGTTTTTTAGCGTGTGGACTTTTCAAACCAACGTCCGTCACCTAATAACGCACATGTGGATCGTTACTCCGGGTGAACCCACAGCGACGCTGTTCTGGGTTGTAGCGGTGGGGGTGAGTGAGAAGCGTTGCTGACAACACTGACTCAGGTCACTCAAATGGCTCAAGTGAACTGGATCACTTTAAGGCTCATTCTTATGCCCAACGTTGTGCTAAGTCCGGCGAACTTACACCGTGTCTCCTTTTACCAGTGGTGATAAATGTGCATTGTCCCAACTCGATAAATAAATTAAACAAATAAATGAAAATACACATGCAGACAGAGCATTCTGCCCATCTTCTGTGTACACTAGGTGCGTAAGTCAGTGCGTTTTTCAGAGTGCTTGCTGAGGCGCACACAAAAGCGGATAACGTAGCGGTACCACCGGAAAGTGGAAATCATGGGGGCAGTGTTGCGCAGCATAAGCTAACGCGCGACCAGCGAAAGGGACAAAGAAGACGACTGGAATAGCGGAACTTTTTCAAGAGAGGCCTTGCGAATGTGTACGGCGTCATCGGGATTATGAACACATCATGTTACCTCGACAGGGCAGAGGGACAGAGAACTCCGAAGGAACAGTCAGGAGGAGCTTGGACGTGAGTTCGAAGGCAGCGGAGTGGAGGCCCGCGCAGTTCCGATGTGTCGAACACTGCGCTGTGGATGTATTCATCTCATGTTAGACCATGATGTTACTCTTGAGTCTTCAAAATAATGTTGCTCGCGTCCCACAAGAATTAAGCTCGCCGGCAGTGTGCTGTCATTACTGCTTGTGTCAGCAGAGGCTGCTGCTGCTCAGCAAAAGCACCTATTGATGCTTTGATTACATCATTTTGTATTAATTTCGTTAGCCACATGGATGAAAGGTTTTGTAAACACAGCTATTGGTAGGATGCTGGTGATGAGGCAAAGTACAGTCTATTGGAGGGCAATATACTGCGTGATGTCGGTGAGTAAACTTTGTATTAGTGCCGTTTATGCAGCAAGGAACATGGAAAACAAACAACAGATTTGGTCGCTCCATTGTACTCATCTTGTTGAAACAGCTAAATTCATCAATATTCTGTTGTAATGTTTCTTCTTTTTAATGATATGTCAACAGCAAAATATACTGTAGAGACATCAGTATTAATTTAGCTTCATCACCAGTTAAAAACCCCTTGTAGTTGCTTTTAATTAGAATTAGAATTTGAATTTAATAACATTTGCTACAAACTAAAAAGCCCAGCTGTTCAGGGAAATTACTTCACCTCTCATAATTAGACTAAAGCCGGCTACTACAGTCAGCAAGGACGACCGGCGCGTTTTAATTACAGCAGTAATTATTTCTGGGGTGAACATTTAACATCAGTCTCTGACCATTGCAGGGAGTCAATCCACAGCAAAAGTGACACGGCATTCCTCAGTATGATCCTCAATCTCTGCAGAGACACGCCGTCATCATTCCGTATTCAATCGCTATTATCAACCCTGACCAGGAAATTCATTTTTGACTGACAAATAAACTGGGTGTTTTTTTTGCTTTTGTTTTTTTTGTTGATGCATTCTTTCGTTTGATTTTATTGGCGTTTAAATTCATGCGAGGTGATCTCTCCATTTGAAATTCTATTCATCGCTTAACCCTGCTTCAGCGGTGGGTCAAAGGTCGGAGACCCATGAGACTGACTGGGGTGTACTGCTGCCACAATGTGACATCGATTTGATATAGTAGTGGATTTAAAAAAAAATAAAATGGAACAATAACCGCAGCAGTTAAAAATCAGCACGCACTCTGTTGATTCTTTAAGTAGAATATTTAAAATGGATGAATTATTTTTCAGCTGATAAACTGATAAAGGGTCTTTTTCAGGAGATGTGCAATCAGTGACTGTAGTACTAAACACTTGCAACATGAATTTACGGAGGTATTCTGGGTATTTTATTCATTTTCTAATCAAATCGCTTTCATCAAGCGCTCATCTAGTTGTTGCAAACCAGAGTATGTTAATGCGCTGAGATGAGCAGAGGATCCACCAGTGTGGTTGCAATCAGCAGAGACTTTCATTATGGCGCGTTAGAAAATAATGGTAAGGCAGAGCACAGGAAAAACAAGACGATTATGATTCAGCACTGGAAGAAATCTCCCTCCTAATTAAATCATGTGTATCCTTCCCTTTACTGCACTTCCATATCTCGCTTTGATCGTGCAGTGACTGCTGCCAACCCGCGCGGCACGTTTGGAAAATGAAGTCCCAAATTTCAGGTGGAAGAATTAGCCTAAACGCTGGTCTGTGCTGCACTCAATCTGCATCCTTCAGTGAAAGAGAAAGGTGTGTGTTTCACGGAGGCAGAAGGTTGCTTCATCTGGGAGCTCTATCTGGCAACCGCAGCAAGAAAGACGCAGACTTCAAATAGACGGCTAATCACCATGTTTCAAAAAGCCTTAAAAAGAAGCTGATTAATCTTTCTCGGTGTTGTTTTCACTCTCTTTCCATTGAGGTGGAACAGCAATCAACAAGGAGAACGAGCAGGCAGCCATAGTGCTGTATTGCATCACATTATAAAGGTTACTAGAGGACATTTGATCAAAGTTTTGTCCTCTAATGTGCTGCATTTCCCAGCCATGCTGTGTGCTAAACATGGTGAAATATAAATGAATTGCTCGCTAATGTTTTATACATGGGGATTATTAGTTACTAAACATATTTTAACGTGCATTTGAAGTATTGGTTAACCATCCCACTCTGCAGCTCCCTCTAATATTCATCTCTACGGTCGTGGATGGAAACGCTCACAAATTAGCATTTTCTTTTGCCTTTTATCTTAAATTCATTAAAAGCACAACAGCCATCATTTTCCAAGGCTGTGTACAATCCCTTTGGTGTGGTGGGTGTTTTTTTTTTTTATCCCTCCTCTTTGGTAGTAATATAATAGTAATACATTTTATTCATTAACAAATGCTCACAGGTTTCTGCTTTTATTATGGATTATCATGTCTGACGGTGTAAATACTATAAGCCCATCAGTATAAGGTTGTGATCATTGTCAGTTAATGGATTTTCGATCCTGGTTATTATAAATATTTCAGAAAGAGACTTTTCACAACCTGGCAACCCAAAATTAGTTGTTGTTAAAGATCCTCTCCACATATGCACAATGTCATCATGAAGTACTCTCATTGGCGTCTGACATGGTTTTGCATCGGGGGAAAAAAAAGCACAATTAGCAATCTTTAGATTAGATTAGATTAGATTAGATTAGATTCAACTTTATTGCCACTCCAAATGTCACAAGAACAAGATAGTGAAATGCAGTTAGCCTCTAACCAGAAGTGCAAAACAGTACTACAGCATATACATAATAACAGAATTAAATTACTGAATAAGAGTAAATGTACAGCATGTTAAAGGCAGTGGGCTATACTAAAGCATGACCAGGTGTGCAGTGATGATAACAAGATTAACAGGATTGAATTAAATTGAATTTAAAATGGCTCCATCATTTAAAAAAATTCCAAGATATATCATAGAACATGTTAGAATATATTTTTTTGCAAGATTTCCAATACTTCACTGTAAAGTCCATGCTGAGGGTTTGCAGACTGGAGGCTGCAAGTTTTCAGATCAGCACATGAATATCAGACCGCGACTGACTTCCAAACTGTTTGTGATGTCACAAATCCTCCTTATTGCCCCGCCTCTTAAAATCAGGTGTCGAGTGAGCCCAGGGAGAGTTTACACTTGGAAGAAATGTCTGAATAAATCCTCGGATATAGATTCTTTTTTGAAGTGAAGTTATTAAAAACATATAGATTCTATATTTGCCATGGCAGAACCCAACAGCATCGTTTGTTCAACTCTACCTGCTTGGTAATAAATGTCATTCAGATGCATTCAGCTGATTACTGTAACAAATGGTCTCAAGCCCAATGGCATCACTCTGACCTCACGCGGGCGGGTTTCTCCACCTTGAGCGCCACAGTGGATGTTATTTAAACTGAGGATGGATTGACGGTCCGCCGTCATTAAATGCACAACGTGACTCCTTCCTGAGTGATTAACAGCCGCACCTTCTACATTCATTCGCTGCACCTTCACACACACAAATGCGCACAAACCTCTCGCCTGTGTTCTCTCAATTACTGTTTCTTTAGCTGATTGTTTCTGCCGTAACCGGCAGGAAATTATCTTCGTCTCCCGAAAATCAGATTACAGCGAGTCTGACTCTCTGCCAGCCCTTTGATGATCAGGCCGCGACCAAAATACAAAACATTCTTTCTCAGAACCTCACGGAGACAGAGGAGCTATTTAACTGCACTTAATTCGGCATGGTCGAAGAAAAAAAAAGAAAAGAAGGTCAAATAGAAGTTTGCAGGCTATCAGCATTCAGCCGCAAGACGACAGTGCAGCTGCCCTTCAGAGTGACCATCATTTATAGATTTAACAGAAGTTAGAAGAATCAGCAACAAGCTCTGCTGCCAAAGAAAATCATCAGTCAGTGGGACATTAAAACCACTCCTACTATCAATAATTCATCTTAAACAGGTTAATTAGTTTAATTATGTTCATCAAAACAGACCTAACAGCTTTTCTGGCATATTGCTAGTTGGAATTTTGCCCTTACAACAGGAAAATATATATCAAGTATGAGTATGTCATGTATAATAACCTTTTCTGGAATATTTTTGCCGTGTCAGAGGATTGAGTGGATTAGCCACTCGACCTCATTTAGGCTGTGTTGTGAGTGCGTGCGTGTGTGTGTTTGTGTGTGTGTGTGTAAACTGGACATATTAGACAGGACATGAGCAGGAATATTAAAAAGATGATTCTTGTGAGCTTAGAAATCTATTTGGGGCAACATTTTCTGAAAAAATTTCTTGACCTAATGTGCATGACTTTGCATGCTTTGTCTTGTTTTGTGGTTTTTTTTCCCCCCTTTACCTCCAGCAAAGATATTTTCCTGAGCAAGAGTGTCCACCCAAATTTCCCCAAACTGGTTGAAAGGTGGAGGAACTATTTCAATTTTGGAACCAACCCATTAAACTTAGAGGGAAATATTAATATCTTCTCTCTCTCTCTCACTTTTTTTTTTTTTTTACATTGGCATTGAAGCAAATCTGCGATCCTCATGTGCCCTTCTGTCTGCAGGATTATGTGGAAAAACTACCAGGCTGTTTTCCTTTAAACTTAGTGGAAGTATCACATGGACCTTTGAAGAGATTTGCACTCTGCAGGCTCCTCTAACTAGCTACTTACTGTGTGAAATAGCAAACCAAACTGTGATACAAATGTAATTATTGCCGTTATCAGAACCATCCTGTGTGAGATATGGGAGCATCTGTGCGCATCACCTACATGCAAACATCTGCCAGTCCTCACAATTAACCTTGTTATGACTGGCGAATGTTATGAATGAAGCCTGCAGAGCTGCATGCTACAAATCACCACCGACGGGAACGAAATGAACACAGATGTATATCTCAAAAGTGAATTGACTGTCTCTGTTACTTTTGGAAATGTGGGTGAATAAACTGTCTCCCACTAAAAAAAAACCCAGTACAAATGAGTTTTCACCGCTGCGAAGTTGTTTCACGACCTCGGCGACTTCTGCCCCAGTGATTGGATGACCCACCTCCAGGTCCTCCAGCTCTCTTTCCCCTTGGGAATGCGTGACGGTAGGATTGAGGAGCTCCTCAAAGTATTCCTTCCACCGCCGGAGGATTGCCTCAGGCGACGTCAGCAACTCCCCGCCCCCGCCTAGAACGGTGTGGACAAGTTGCCGTCTGCCGCCCCTGAGACGCCGGACAGTTTTCCAGAATCCCTTCGGAGCCGACCAAAAGTCTTCCTCCATGGCCTCACTGAACTCCTCCCACGCCCGAGTTTTTGCCTTAACAACTGCCTTGGCCGCGGACCGCTTAGCCAGTCGGTACTGATCAGCTGCTTCCGGAGACCCACAGACCAACCATGATCTCAGGTTCAGATCGGGCAGGCCGTTCCTCCCAATCACGCCCTTCCAGGTCTCACTGTCATCACCCACGTAAGCGTTGAAGTCTCCCAGCAGGACAATGGAGTCTCCAGTCGGAGCGCTGTCCAGCGCCCGTCCTAGGGTCTCCAAAAAGGGTGGGTACTCTGAACTGCCATGCGGTGCATAAGCACAAAGAACAGTCAGGGCCTGTTCCCCGACCCGAAGGCGTAGGGAGGCTACCCTTTCATCCAACCGGGAGAACCCCAACGTACAGGCGGAGTGTCTCGGAGCCCACAAGAAGCCAACCCGGCCCTCCACCACTCACCTTGAGCAACTCCAGCGTAGAAGAGTGTCCAACCCCTCTCAAGGACTTGGGCTCCAGAGCCAACGCTATGTGTGAAGGTGAGGCCGACTATATCTAGTCCGTAGCGCTCAACCTCCCCCACAAGCTCCAGCTCCTTCCCCGCCACAGAGGTGATGTTCCATGTTCCGAGAGCCAGTTTCCATAACCGGGGATCAGACCGCCAAGGCCCCCACCTTGGTCTGCCGCCCAATCCACTCTGCACCGGACCCTTCATGCTTCCCCTGCGGGTGGTGGGCCCACTGGGGGGGGTGCCCATGTAACCGGTTCGGGCTGGACCCGGCCGGGCCCCACGGGTGTAGGCCCGGCCACCAAGCGCTCGCATTTGAG
>CAAKHG010021705.1:0-11956 GCA_901007715.1 Dactylopterus volitans
ACCAACATTACGGCCTAAGCTCGTCACGGACTCCTGGACGTCAGAGGCCGACTGAAATGGTCCCGAACCCGACGCCGACCGCGTGAAACGCTTCGCTCTACAAACGCTCATCAATCAGCAGAGGCATGATCGATGCCGAGAGGGTGAGTCGTGTCGCGGCAGTTATTTTGTGACATGTAGATGTTACTGCCGGCGCCGCGCGCTCCGCGTACATCCCACCGTATGCTCCAACCGCGAATTGCGACAACTGCGAGACGCCGCGCGCTCGTGTTTGCTGCGGCCTCTGCGAAAAAAAACAGCCTGAATATGTATTTCCAAAGGCTGCATAATTAAGTCGAGCCGATCCGGGTGATAATTATTCCCTCTCCATGCGAACGAGTGGTGCCACTTTTTCGGCAGTGACAGCTTCGGAGGGCGTCATGTCGACGCCACTTTTTGCTGCTGTTGACTGAGAAGAGCAAAGAAAAAAAACAAAAAAAGCCGACGGGAAGGCGTCGCGTCCAGCGAGGGGCATTCGCAGCTCCCGCCGGGTTGCCAGTCGAACGCCACTCCGGGCTCCCGAGCGTTGTGACTAATCGCCGCCGCCTTGTGCTCCGGCGGCCGCTCGGCTTTGTCAACGAGCGATCTTTTGCGACGACAAAACCGGGCTGCCAAGTGTTCTCCGTCGCGCCGAGTCGTCGTTACGCGGGGGCAACGCGATTATCAGAACTATTAGTTTGTTTTTTTTTACGATGGCGTTTGCCGTGCTCGCAACATCTGAGTCAGCGCGTTCGTCCGTCTGCGTTAGTGTGGGAACGGGGTCACTTTTTAAAAAAAGCATTTTCTGGAAACATTTTAGCTCCTGATAAAACGTATTAACTGTATGTCGTGATATGTCATAACGATGTAATTCAGTTTGCTCGTTATTCAATTCATACTGCTGCATATCAGTTTCTGAACCTTTTCATTCGGGTCAAACTGAGCTGAGCAAGGCAACCTCACAGTATCATATGGCAGGAAACAACGATGTGAATAATAGATACACAAATATTACACAACACTGACTCTGAGCTGATTGACTGGTTGAGGTTCTGGTCAGATGCGGTTGCCTGTTGATGCCTATGAGCATTTTTTTTTATCATCTGACCGAACGTGGAGCCAAACAGATTTAAAATGTTTACTTGTTTAATAATTGCTTTCATTTTGCATTGTTTCATTTTTATTTATCAAATAGGAAACCGTGTCTTTTGTTCTAAAAAGGTGGATTTGGGAACTGGGTCAGCGGACAAATTAGAGCGAGGTCCACATGATCCGACGCCGTGGAGGGTTTTTTGCTTCGGAAAGAGCAGCCGGGTGGACGGCAGTCGCCTAAATTTACAGGCAGTGGGGCAGCCCAGTCTGAATAATAGGCTACGTTCTACTTTGTCTTTGCATGCGGGATGTGACTGACTAGAAATAGCTACCGGTCCTGCCGCCTGCTCTCTGAATTATGCTCCGCTAAAACGTTCCCCCGCTCACATGCGTCCAGAACCCGCCGGGCCCATCAAACAGGAACTCCAGAGAACGACATCTGCTACATGACACAGACTTTTTTTTTTTTTTTTTTTTTTTAACGGCACTCTAATGATGCACTGTCGTGTTATTCAATAGTTAAGGGACATTTCTGACATTTATTAACCTGTTTGTGTGGCTAAAATGGAACCCTCCCCCACCCCCATTTACCAGGCTGGTGGGCTTCATTTAGCACTGGTGTGAAAACTGTCAATCAGACCTGATGTGACCTCCGTCTGACCCCAGCGCAGGAAACGTTACGCTGATTTGCATTAAAACCAGCTCCTGTAACCAGCCTCACTGGGCAATCCGGCATATTCCTGGCGGATGAGTGTGTCGCAGTCCAAGAAGACCAACGCAGCTCGGCCCGAGCTGCCTCCAGGCTGCGCTACTCTGGCGACTCCAGCCCGTCGACACTCTCAGGCGCCAAGCGTTTGCCTACAGTGATGAACGCAAACCACGTGACCGGCCGTGATCGGGGGCCGAGACGCCGCTCTGCTGTACCTCCTATCATGACTTTGGCAGCTGACCTTGGCTCTTGGTTTACTCCCTGGATTTTTCCCGCAAGTAACTTTGGACCAATTAGAGCATTCTCCTCACGCGTCGAAAATTTTGGCACACGTCTGAACTCAGATTAAATGTGAAGTTAGAAAAAAAAAATAAAAAATAGCCCTGCTCTGTGACGTGTTCACGTCTACTCAGGTTTACATTAGGGACGTCAATCAATAATTGGTTGATTCCTGTTGAGAATTTCAACAATTAATCACATAGTGTGCGTTAACTTTATGCCACGAGAGGGCGCACTTTGAAGAAAGATAATAAAAGGAAGTCCGGCTGCGAGGACAGCGTAAATAGGTGTGAAAACACAACTTCCAGGACGTGGTGGAGGGCTGTTTATCGCTCGAAGCCAGCATCCGACAGCTGCACCGAACCATCACATCGCTGGAGGGCCATGCAGGGCGATAACTTTATGGTAGAAAAGGAATATGATGGTAATAAATGCGGTGGCCAGTAAGGGTCCATGAGTGAGTGAACCACATGGACCAATGGTATCGTTTACCAGCCAAAATGTACCATGAATAATACTGAAACTGGGGGGGGGGGTGTGCATTTTGCTTCTTCTCAATCATTAATGATTAACAGGCTATTGATTGTTAGAGTGTTTGGGATCGCGGGTTCAGGTCAAATGACACAGAAAAGCCTCCGATGTGACCTTAACATGGTAAAGGCCGGGCCATGGTTGTGCCGCGCTCGCCGGACGCGGCCATCCGACAGACGCACCTACGGCCGCTGGATCAGGCAGTTTTCCCCGCACACGCCACCGGACGTGTTATGGGGCTCGTTCCCGTCAGTGACGCGCTGCAGGAGTTCCAGGAGGAGGGGGAGGAGGAGAAGGAGGAGCAGCGGGGGGGGGGCGGGGGGGCAATTGTTCCGGGGGGTTTGCCGCGCGCTGCCGAGAACGCCGGCAGCCATTTGCACCCACGTTTCCCGGTGATGACGTGAACACCTGAGACTCAACGAGCCGCCGGTAAAAGAAAAAAAAAATCAGTGCAGTCACGGCCTTTTGGGTTTGTTTTTTTCCCCCCCTAGATGTGCAGTCCATTTCCAGCTCGTTCCCTGACCACCACCGATCACATTAATCACCGCTGACTCATAAAACAACGCTGATGGATGGCGAGGCCGCAGACGATACACCTCCTCCGCCGCACGCTGGCGAGGAGCGCGCCGTGCCGGGGCGCGAATCGCGTTAAAAAAGGGGACGGCGACTCCACCACGACGAATCAGGACACGAAGCAACTGAGGTAAATGCCCCCCGTCGCTCCCCCCTAATACTCTGCCACCGTTACATAATCAGCGATGTGCTATGCTTCTGTCATCAAGTTGGCGTACCCACTTTTTCATCTGCTTCCACTTCAGCCAGTGATTCCCAGCTCTTTCCCAGCATGCCTTTCAACAGCCCCCAAAGAGTGGGCGTCGACTTGTTGATTCCGCTCAGACGTGGGCGTGCGCAGGCATGCGAGCGGCTCCGGAGCGTGTGGTCATTCAGCTGCAGGCCTGCACGCATCCACAAGCGCAAAAAAACCATGCCGCCTCACTTCAACGCAACGCGTCCCGCAGCTGCACTGCGGTCTGGCCCGTCATGGCGGACGGCGGCGGACACGTTGCTCCTCTCGCCTGCCTCTGCAATAGCCCCCCCCTCCCTCCGCCCCCCACCTCAGGCCCCTCCCCTCACTCATGTAATGTTAAACAGTTGTGCATAAGCGCGTCCCTCGGAAGCCATCTTGGCTCGGCGACGCCGAGGAGCCGGCACAGAAACCTTACAGCCGGTGTTTCACTCGGCTCATCGGCGAGTTAAATCGACTCGGATCCTGAAAGTCAATCTCATCATTTATCGAGCAAAACTGCCAGTTATCTATTGATCCCAGCGTCTCTAATGTGAGAGTTTTCCACTCTTGCCTGCTTTACATAACACCAAACGAGCTGTCCTTCGGTTTGGTGCTCTTTGTTGGACGCAACTAGCAACCTGAAGGTTTTCCTACAAGTTGGTGACCAAACATCTGAGCTGATGCTCAAAAAACAAACAAACAAGGGAAGCGAGACATCACTGAGCAAATGGGATGGCCAACTTTCTGACAATTAATAGACGACACCAGATAAGACTGAGCGGCAAGCGTGATAAAAATGATCAATCGGTGGTTAGAGTCATTGTTAGTTACAGAAATCTGTCAGTTAGTAAGAAAAATCACAAACTCACAGGTTCAAGCTGCAAAAATCGGAGGATTTATGACGTCACTGTTTTATTTGATAATAACTGATTTGAAGACGAGACTTTAGAGCTCTAAATTCCAATATTTTATTAACTAAACGGTAAAAACGACTAATCAGAGTAACTAATCAGACTAATGGCTTTGACTGCGACGCTGTGGGGGGGGGGTAGAAACACGCGGCCGCCGTTGGAATGGAACGTAAACCAGAAGCGGTTCCGGTCCAGTCACAGCCGCCGTCCTCAGCTGCGGGACCGACGGGCACCAGGTGGCGACGGCGTCCCACCGTGGAGCACGCTGACCCCCCCCCCCCGGGCCCAAAAACCATCAGCAGACTGGGGAAAACCACTGGGGTGCTTTCAAGTTACGGTTTGGGGGGAAAAAAACTGCAGTAATATACATGTTAATTAACATATCGTCTGCGTTTAATTGCTTCTAGACGAGGCTCGAGTATGCGCCTGGACTTGTTCATTAGTGAAGAGGTCAGAGGTCGGCTTCTGCTGCCTTTAAAAGCAACAAAGACGTATTAGATCTTGTTTTCTGTTACTATGTCTTCTTGGAATAAGGATTTCTCAAGTATTTTCTGCCATTGGCATTGCTAATATTAAAAAAAAATGATAACTGATGGTTCATTTTCCTTATGATTCATTAAGACTATTTCTTCCAGTGCTCAAACCTATGAGAATTACGACTTTCAAAATATTTCCAGTGGGATTTTAAATTAAAGTGAGCCCCTCTGCTGCAGGTGCAGCGTCCCAGGCGGGATTTTAGCCAAACCGGGCCGAACACAAAGTGTGTGTGCGAGTTACGGAGGACGGGAAGTACTTCTCCAATGTACCCTCACTTCACAAACCCTGTGAGGCAGGTGTAGGTGTGCGGCTCCGAAAAACCCTGCTTAGAACACATCCTCAACCACACATGGCCCCTGCAACCATATGCAAGGTGATATCATCCGCAAACACGCACCTACACACACACGCCCACGCGCGTGCATGCCTGGAACACACACACGCGCGCGCGCGCGCACACGCACGCACAGAGTTGAGTCCGGCAGGGCTCGCCAGCACCTGTGAGCCAGCGCGGCGGCGGCGGCGGCGCAGTGAGTTCGCGGCGTGTTCCTGCGTGATGCGGTTAGCATTCATGAGGCAATTACGCTCACGTCGGCGCGCGCTCATGCGAGAGCGCGCGCCCGTGCGAGGCGCGTGCGCTCGCGTCCAAGCCGTGGCGCGTGCGTGCGTGCTGCGTGCACACACACACGCGCAAATACGGACGCACACGACGGTGCACGGCTGCTGCTGCTGCTGCCGCCGCCGCCGCTGCTGCATTAGGGGGCATCACAGTGAGACGAGATGGGAGGGTTTTGTTGCATTATGCTGAGGCGCTACTGTATTGTGTGTGCGTGTGTGTGTGTGTGTGTGTGTGTGTGTGTGTGTGTGTGTGTGTGGCCGGAGCCGCCTGGCGATGAAAGCAGCTCGTTTTCGGCAACACTGCAGCACCAAAAAAAAAAAAAAAAGCGAAGGCAGACGAAGGCAGCGGCGTACCTGGTTTTTTCGGTCCTTTCCGCAGGAGCTCCGGAGCGGATGCTGGTGCCACAGATGCGGCGCGCGCCACCATTCCCCCCCTTTTGAGTAGACGAAGAAGAAGAAGAAGAAGAAGGGGGGGAGTGTCAAATTAACAGCAAAGACCACCACCACCACCACCCCCCCCAAACCCGCACCCCTAAATGAATAAACGGAAGCTCCAAAATAAAAACACACGCGCGCCACGGCAGCGTAAACGCGTGTGTAAGTTATCCGCCACCGTTCGCGCACGCACATTTTCACCTCCGCCGGATTGTGACCGGCTTTGAAGTTACGCAGGATTTAAAAAAAAAAAAAAAAAAAAAAATGACATGTCACCTCCATTCACAATTTCTTTTTTCTTTTTTTTAAACGGAAGGCTCGCTGTCGCCGTACCTGTTGTCTCCTCCGCCGACTTCGCTCGCGTCCTTTTGTGCTTCCCGGCGCGTAGAAGAAAGCGGCGTCACCTACGTCGTTCATTGCGGTTCACATGTCTGGCGGAGGGAGCCGACGCGGAGCCGCTGCGGAGCCTCGCTCGCGTGTGTCCCCATCCAGTACGCGCACACACACACACACACGCACGCACGCACACACACAACAACAACAACAACAGAAAATAGGACTAGGAAAGCGCGTAAAAACCCGCAGAGCGGACGCGCTCGGGAGCCGCCGTCGAGTCCCGTCAATGCGGTATAGAAAAAAAAAAAAAAAAAGTCCGCGCGGTCTGCGGGGCTTCGCGTTCGCCGCTGACGCCTCTCCGCGCTGCCGCGTCCCTCTGCGCTCACGGAGGTCCGCGGGTGCTCCGCGGCCGAGTCATCGATTGGCCAATATGGCACTTTACCCACGTTGGCGTTCCTCAAGTACCGGAGGTGATCGGCCAATCCCGGGGCCGGACGGCGCCCGTCGTCGACACGGATTGGCTGCGGCGCGCTCGGGGCGAAACGTTCGCGAATTCCCGTTACGTGCGCACGCCGGACGGTTAACCGTAAACGTAAATATTAATGCGCGGACCGTACAGGTAGCTAAATATTAATGCGCGGACCGTAGCCCGAGATTAGAGCGCGGACCGGAAATAATTCGTCATACTTTTTTATTTATTTTTTTTTACCATTAAGAAGCTGTACTAGCTAAACATACTGTATTTTCTGTTCGTACATATTTTATAGATGTGCTGTGTATGTAATTTAGCAAACGCACATTTGCATCGTTAATCACAAACCGCCGAGTCATGCGTGAAATAGTTCCGCGTCAAACATGAGTTCTCCTACTGGCTAATTACGTGGCTGCGTTTGCTAGCTCCCGGGCTAATTTCGCGTTTTTTAAAGCTGGTTGTGACTTCTTGCCTTTAAATCTGTAGGTTTTTCGTAATTCTTTCTAGATTCATATTTAAAAAAATAAAATGAAAAAAATAATTAAACTGAAAAGTGGCTCTTTACGCACTCACAGTAGCGTTAGCTAGCATTCAACTGACAACACTAACTAGCTTTAGCTAACAAAAGGAAAATGTCTTTTTTTGATTATGAATGACACAGCTTTGTACGAGCGGCTACAGTCTTGCGTCTTGTTTATTCCTGAAATAAATGAAATAAATATACTTTTGTCAGTGATGCTTTGCTTTTGTCGGTGAAATCAGTCCAACGCAGCGCCGAGTAATTCCATTTGTTTCCCGGTTACTCTGCGCAACCTCACACATTTTGGACGCGATCGGATCTCTGCGGAACCACGCCGAAGAAAATAGGTCCCCGTGAAAGCCGCCGTCCTTGACTGTCTTGCCAAGTGCAATTTCCTGAATGACTTACTTAGTTCTCCCGCATCCCATTTTTATTTCTGTTTATTTATAGTCGCCCGCTTTGCCGATGTCATTGACGTTTGCTCTCATCATTGTCCTGCGAT
Organism: Dactylopterus volitans; assembly: GCA_901007715.1. NCBI lineage: Eukaryota > Metazoa > Chordata > Actinopteri > Syngnathiformes > Dactylopteridae > Dactylopterus > Dactylopterus volitans. Next base: position 7,748 of record CAAKHG010021705.1, read on the forward strand.
TGCCTGTTGATGCTTTATTGATTATTCAAAGTGAAGATGACGCCGTCACCATAAAGAAATGTCAGACGTCATTAATCAATACTTTTTTTTGTTGTTGTTGTTGGTTTGGTGGCTATGAAAAAAAACCCAAAAATTCTAGATATAACGGATGCGTTGTGTTTTTAATCTCAGCCATTAAACGAAAAAAAAAACAAAAACAAGCATGCAGCCATTTATCACTCTTGACTCGCCGCTCCCTACCCGTAATTTGTGATAATCTCATGCGGTAATTCATTTTGCGAGATTAATAGCGGACCCGATAAAAGGAGCGCGAACTCCCGGGCGAATGCAAGGCGGCGTTTGGGTGGAGCTGCCCTCCTCATCCTCCTCCTCCTCCTCCTCCTCTTCCTCCACCCGGCGCGGAGCTGCTCAATGGCTGCGTGATGAATGAGGGGAAGGAGGGAGGATGCGGGCGCGCCAGGCGATAATGGCGGTGTCATCAGTTACCTTGACAACCGCAGCCTGTGTTTCTTAACGTGTTAATTATGATTTTTTTTCTCTCTCTCTCTCTCTCCTTGGCTTGGCCTGGATAGCTGGAGCCTTCTTTAGCTTTCATCTCCGGCTGCTGACCTCAACAACAAGACGGAGAATGTCGCGCGCAGATCTTCCCGGGCGCTCGGGTTAGCGCGCCGAGCTAATTAACAGGCGGCACTCTGCTTCCGTTCAGTCGAACGGGACATAAACAAAAACCAGCAAACAAACAAATAAATAAGTAAAACATTCTGCTGATTCAGATTCAAACGGCGGGAAATAACAAGTGACCTCGCAGGTTAGCGGGCGGGAAAATCTCTTCCCCTCCACGCGCTGGAACGCCGCCTGCGCGCCTCGCGACGCCGACGACCTCCCGATATCATTGAGAAGAGTTGCGTCGTGGTTCGTGTTGGTCCGTATCGTTGGCGCATCGTTACCGCACTGAACCCCCGTCGGGGTTGGGGGTAGGGGAGGTTGGGGGGGGCTCCTCCGCTTGCTAACATGGAATTTGAATTAAATCGCATTTATTTATTCATGTTCATGTAAATGAATTCTTTATTTCGAGACACCATGTTCCCGGAGTTTGAAGAGGTGGAGACGTAGCCGGGAGACGGGGGAACAACAGAGTCCTAAATATTGCTGTTGTTTTTAAAGCGGCGCCCCCGCAGGCCCGAAGAAAGACGAAGCCAGCGCTTAACCCGTTTTTGCCCCACCGGCAGCAACTGTTGCCAAAGTGCATCTCCGTCATTTTCCACTCACGATAAAAAAAATCTCAAAGGTGCTAATGCAACTTTTCCCACTTATATGCTCATAGACAACTTAGACAAAGGTTTTGATTTGTTTCCTATCGCATGACATCATCTGCTTCCTGCTCCTTCCGGCTGAAGACACGGTCCGCCATGCAAATCTTCCTGGAAAGAGGTCATTTTCATTAATTTCTTATGATTCCCCCTCAAACATATTTATAATTATTTAATCATCCAAGTCTCTAGAGTAACCCCCCCCCCAAAAAAAACTGTACCTTGGATAAATATGTTTTTGTTCAACGGCTTATTTCTGTGAGTCATAAAAATGCAATTTTCTTCAAAACAAAGTACAAAGTGGAGAAAAATAAATACATAACATGATAAAATGATACGCCTTACAACTCTGGGCACAAATGGGTTAAGTGCACAAAAACTGCAGCTCCTCAAATGTCCACTGGAGGCACCCGTAGACTCCAATGATTAAAAAAAAAAGAAGAAGAAAAAAGCACAAACCACATATGTTTACAGAATTGCACAAAACTGGTTTCAGTGTTATTTACAACAGTTCCCCAGGTGATTTTTTTTTTTATTAAGCCTATACTTTTGAATGATTAGTACTCTGAGTTGTGCATATTTAAGGAAGCGGCCTCTTTGCGTCACAGCTGGGCGACACGAAATCCTGTTTGGGAGCCGAAAACCAAGACGCCCAGAAATGTTCCGGTGCCAGCGGAGAGAAATGAGCGAAGCGTTCAGTCGCAGCTAAGCTGGACGGGACATTGATGCCCGAGATGGCCGCGCTCCAATTCTTCCGCTTCGTCCAGATATGTAAAGTCTGCATACACCTACAGATCAAGTGGAGAAGGGTTATATTTTCAAATGTGAAAAAAAAGTGAGCACACACGTGCGCAATAAACGCTCCGGAACTCCGCAGGAAAACCCGCTGGCACGTGTGGAAACGCCAGCGTGGGAAGGTTAGATTCCCACCGCGTCCTTCAAAATCGACTGTTTCCGCCCGTCCGACTCCCTTCAAGCTGCCTCCAGGTCGCCGTCCGTCCCCACGCGGATGAATATTTCATCCCGGCCCCGCTGAGGAGCTGCGCTTGACCCGGGCTCGGCAGAGACGCCGCGGCGAGGAACCGCGGACGGAGGCGCCACACGTCGGCCTCGGCGGGAAGCAGCCGGAGGAGCTGGCGCGCGACCAGCCGGCCTGCCGCTCCGCCAGCTGCTCCAACCTGCGGCAAACCTCCGTGATATCCCACACACATCACGGCGAGAAGCGCGCGGGGATAAACGGGAATCAATGTCACTCTTAAAGACGCGAGCGCCGAGGGCTAGCCGGCGCCGGCGCCCGCGAATTCTCACAACAAAAAGCTGAAACCATCAATACGTCAATGCGGGGAGCCGCCGGGGATCAGTCGCGTTTGGCGGGAGGCGTTTGGTGCACGCGCGCGTTTGAAGGTGCGCATGGCCGCGCCCGCGCGCTTGAAAACCATCGCCACGCAATTCAGCTTCAGCTGTCATCATTAATCATTTATCGCAATTATACATAATCAATGATTCGGCCGGGCAGAGCGGCGGTGGGCCGAGCGGCGGTGCGGCGCGACCGTGAGCCGCGAGCAGCGACCGCGAGCCGCCCACTTAGGGCCCTCTTAAGTTCAACTTTGCACCACTTTGCTGCCAGAGGCGATGAAACAGCGCGGCTGTTGAGGAGGACTTAAAGGTGAATAATAAATACGTGCGTTTACTTTAAATAGCGCCAAGCTGGAAAATCGCGCAACATAAAAAAAAAAAAAAAAGAGTCGTCAGAGGAGATGTTTTTCTGACGTTGCTGATTATTCTCGCGTGTAAGAGGATTCAGACGATGTTAGAAACAAGGCAGAGAAAAATGTAAATGCGGAAATCTCTAATGATACAAATGAGAGTTTGGTTTTTTTTTGTTTTTTTTGGTAGAAAATTATTGTCAGAAAGTCATTAGGGAAGAAACTACAGTCGACTTTCGCCACTTGGGGGCGACACAGCAACCTGCAGACGCAGCCCCGACATATTCACACGGTACAAAATCAGTTTTTTCAGTGGGTTTTAGCATTTTAACATGAGAACATGAGACACAAGTCAGACTAAACGAACAAAAGGAACTGATGAATCGGTTGCTGTTCACCGACCACCTTCAACGTGATGTCACAGGGTTGCACAGAAGGACATTTAGCGCGTCCTGACAACATAATTTCAGCTTTCTCGCTCTCACGGCCCAGTGGACTCCCATTGTTGACATACCGCGAATTGTTATATAAGCCCCTCCCACATCCCCTCATTCATCATTTGTGGGTTTTATGGTTTTAACATGAGAAAAACGCGATGTCTAGATCCGTCGATCGGACCAAACCGCGAGGCGTCAGCGCTTTTTGTGTCAACAAACAAAATTAATTTGCTTCTAGCCACGTTTTTGTCGTCCGCCGGCTCCCGTGTGAAGTATCAGCCGCTTAACTGTGTTAGGAAAAAAAAAAAAAAAAGACAAATAAAATCTCTTGTGAGACGACCAAACGTGGAAGAAATCATAGTTTGCGATTCCGAAAACCGTCAGGCGAACGTTTTAAGTAACATTCAGCTTTTTCTCGGGGAGTTTTTAGCGATGATTCGGCGCGCACCTGCTCGCGCTCGCGTTTGACGCCGAGTCCTCCAACGCAGCAGCGGAGGTGAGCGCCAGTCCACAGATCAGGATTCGGCTCTGGACGCAGCGGCGGGGAAGCTCCGCCAGAGAAAGGAAGATCCTGTTTGTCCTTCTTTTTCTTTTTTTCTTCTCCTTTTTCTCGAGAGCACAAGTGGAGCATGTGGAGGAGGAGATGTGGCCGAGCAGATATGATTCAGAGGGGGGGGGGGCAGCGCGATGTTGAGGTGCTTCTTGGAGAGACGGACCTCTAATGAATCCTTCGGGGATTCGGGCCGACAGGCAGCG
>CAAKHG010021708.1:7433-30104 GCA_901007715.1 Dactylopterus volitans
GCCCTTTTTAAGGTTTTTTTTTTTTTTTTTTTTTTTTTTTGGGAGCCAGAAAGCAGAGGATCCATAGTCTGGCATTGTTAACGGGTAGCGTGGAGTACAGTAGTTCTGATCTTGTGTTTTTATCAAAGGCAAGAGCCATTGAAATTTGGGGCTCAGCTCGTTCTGAATCACTGGAGTTTCAAGTGAACAAGAGCGATAAATGCTGCGTCCCGACCACGAGTGCGTCTGTAGTCAAGCATTAAGCAGATTCACCACCCGAGAGACGAGCTGACAGATTCGCGCCGACATATGGCGACGCAGTGTGGTTAATATTTTTGTACTTCAAACGACATTTTGAAGGAAGGACCGAGAGGATGTGACTCTTCCTGCCGACTTTTTAAATTACATGCCAAGTGACATGATGATGAAATGGCATGCTCTATGAAAAGAAGACCTCCGCAGATTTTTTACATCAACATGGAGGTTTTTTTTTTTCTTTTTTTTCCCCCCAGTTCAAAACTCTAAGCTGAAGAAAATCTGAGAAAATGCCTCAAGTGGCGAGAACATTGAATGCAAAAAACATGCGAGGTCGCTAGATCTTGTCGCCCGACCAAGCTGCTGAGTCCAGCTGCATTGTGGGTATGCAGGCACTTTGTTTTATCGTCTGATTCTGCATAAGAGGGTATTGATCAGTAAGTGACTAATTAGGCGGCTTCCAGACATATCATTGGCCACCGTTTTGATAAGTGATCAGTTTTAACACTTGCATGCCCCAAACATGTCGGTTTTGAGAATAATCTAAATATCTCGGGAGCATTCCTGCTATTCATGCATCCTTGCACTCCAAAAACATTCTACTTGCACTAAACCACAGGCCTGTATGTGTTGCAGCATGAGGCCTGGTCATTTTAGTTTTTTAGCTTAATTCAATATTTAATGTTAAATCATTGTACAGTGTGAACGAAGTTAAAACCGGAGCCAAATTCCTTGTTCGTGTGCCCAAACTTGGCCGTCAAGGCTGATTGTGGTTCTGATTTGGCCTGACGCAGTAGTTGCTAACATCCTACGGACCAAACGATCAGCACGTTTATCATCCAACCTTGCATTGTTATATCTGTTCATTTTTTTAGGGGGGGAAAAAAAATCCAATGTTTGGCAACTTGTTTTGTTTCAAGGCCGAGACAGTGAATTTAATGTCCCACTTTTTTTTTTTCTCAATGTGTGCATCATCCATATCCTATGGTGGAAGTGCTCATGTTTCCTGCCAGTGGGATAGGGTTGGAAGCAGATGGCTGCTGACAGAGGAAGGGGTTTGGAAAGCATTGAGTGAGCAACAGATGGAAAGGCGCATATGCCTCCAAGTCCCCTCAGCCTGCCAGCAGTCCCGTGACTAGCTGTGGGAAGATCCTGGCCTCATCCAGGTTGGGGATGGATGGAGGCTGATGGTGAAGAATGCAGCGGAATCAAGTGTCCTTTAGAAATGATATGGTTATCCGGGACTAGAGAAATTAAACCGTGGGAAGATTCTTTAATTTTGGGATGAATGCAGAATCGTGGCAAAAAGTCAAGTGGGCACTTTGGATTGTTTTTTTTTTTTTTTTTTTTTTAACAATAATGCTCTTCTGTTAAAACTCCCCTTTTAAAGCTCAGTTGTTCTCTCCCCTCAAAAGGAAATATCATACTTGGTCTGCTTTTGCACCCAGGGATCACATTTTCCTCACTGAAAGGGAAAATGCCAGATCAAGGCAGTTGTAAGCATAGGGTATATGCTAGTTATAGCTTTGGATGTTAGAAGTCATTTACTCCTGCTCTTGGAGAGCCATGTAATTGAGAACATGCAGACTATTTAAAGGATGGAAATTCAATGTAATTCCCTTAATGGCTTTGGGACATGTCAGTTTTTTTTAAATTTTTTTTTTCCTGCACCAGTCAGCGTTCAAGGACATGCCGAGAATTTGTTTGCCTGCGTAAGCTTGGAAAGCGTCTGTTTGACTAATTCATGCACGCCGCTGTTGTGTTGTGTTGAATGGGCTCCGTTGAGTAAAGAGCTGAGAAGCCCTGTTGTTCCTAATCTGTCAGAATTACAACCGCCGCAGCCTGACTGAATGGAGCATCACTTTATTCTTGCTTTAGCCACCCGAGGGTGCAATCTTGCGACGCGTTCGTTGGCTATGGATGTGGATGCAGCAGTGTGACACAGGGCCCAGTTGACCTGAGTGATTTCTATGAAAATAAGATCCAACTCCGGTTCATGAAAGTGATTATTTTCTGATTTCTTTTCTCCAGGATGACGGTAAACCCGAATGTTGGCGAAAGGAGGCACTCGACACTTATCTAATCGGCTAATCAATAAATAAAGGGAATACTCGATTAAATATAATGATCTACAGTCGGGATAACTGTTGTTTGCAGATATTTAGCCTGACAGTATCGTTTTATTTCGTTACTCCTCGGTGTATTTCCGTTCCGAACTGCGAATAGTGCAAGCACAACTTTTCAGCGGCGGGCCCTCCTTGTCAGTGCAGCTTGTTTAACATGTGCCAGCTGAGTCTTATCACCCAGGTCCCGCATTCCTTTAGTACGTGTCATTGTTTTCGATGGTGCTCGGACATGTCCTCTGGCCTTGTATTCGCTGCCTTCAAAGGCCTCACTCAGGCAACATGCCAGGTGTTTGTTTATCGGTTTATTTTGTGGCTGACGGTTCGGGGGATCCCATGTGCGCCTGCTTTTGAGACGCCGCAGTTCACATTTGGTTCTGATACAGTACAGATTCAAAAAGAAAAAGAGTTTGCGACTGCTCCGTAGCATGTGTTACTCAGCTTAAGTCTGGGATGAAACTGAGATATTTTGGTCCTGTGAATCATAAGTTTACTCTTGAGGAGGCTTGTTGTGAAGAGATGTTTTATTCTCTGGGAATGGCTGGAGAGGAAGTGTAATGTGACCCCCCCCCCCATTACTGTTTATACCCCTGTTTCCTGCTTTCCCCGACCGGAATAACCTAAAGTTGTTCCACTGCTGAATCCCCGTGGCCGTGACCCAGGACCTGTGTCATGTGGTGGGCTATGTGAACTGCATGTACTACAGCCCCTCCAGGACTACCATCAGAGTCCCCCTTTGGATGCAACATCTAGAACGCAGCAGCCTCTACTAGCCGGGGACATCAGCTCCGAGACGTAAAGATTTACCCCGCGTGCCCCTCGGCGGCTGGCTGTCGACTCTTTCAAGCCTGAATTATTTTTCCTTTGCGAGTCTGCTAACAGCGCCGCACTATAAAAAGAGTCACCCTGGTGCAAAGTTGAAGCAGCGGATCCTCATTTAAAGGCGCGTCGTGGCCGCTCCATCTTGTTCCTTCGCTGCCTGCAATTTTTGCGACTGATCCGCTGCCAGGGTTTGTCTTGTTTTATAGATATATAGATTTTATACGCCGATGAAGCATAACGTTACGACCACCGCTTGTTTGCCGTAGCTCATAATGCAGCAGCCCTGCACTAAAGTTTAATATTGAATTTTTATTGGATCTGTTTGAGAGAGGTGTCGACATATTTGAATGATTACTATCGGGACTGTAATTTGTGATGCCGTTGAACTGCACCGGCGTGTACTGAAAGGTGTTCCTAATATTTTGACTCCCTAACGCGTATGGGATGACCGAAAGTTTAGCGGGTGTAACCCGGTACAGTAAATTGAGCAGCATCACAAATTACATTCACAGTAACAATCAATACAACGTGTCGGGACCTCTCTCAAAAAGATTCAGTGAATTTCACCAAACCTCTCCTGATGGGAGAATTGAACGCAGGGCTGTTGCGTTATATCCTACGGTAAACATGCAGCGGCCATGATGTTGCGCTTGATTGGTGCAGATGCATTTCCAGCGAAGCGCTGCTCACAACAGACGTTTTCCGGTGGCTACACGAAAATGTATTTAACTGTTAATCTAAATGCTTTTAGTGCGAAGTTGCCGTTTGCGTTGAGGGTGGTGGGTTAACATGCCATCTTTTTCCACAAATGTCACCATGAACCCAACTCCCTCAGCCTGCGTTTACTGAAAATGCGAAGACGTTAGTACACTTTAGGCTCCACCATTGTTGTGTAACCTCAGTCGGGGGATACACGGAGCCCGGATAGACATTTTAAAATTTCTCTTTTTCGCTAAAACATTTAAGTTTGAATGAACCGTGCCAGCGGCGCACCGACCCAGAAGACTTTAATAAACCCCGGCGGAAATTGCATGGTCACAGTTGCTCCATGCCAGCATAAGTATAAAGTTGCAAGGAAGGAAGTACCAAAATATAACAAAAAATATTAAGAAACATGACAAAAAAAAGGAAGTAAATCCGAAATGAAAAATAAAACCATGCCTCTTATAAACAAATCAGTAGAAAACTATAGTTGGCAGACATGAAATGTGAAGAACCCCTTTAACAGCCACATGTAACAGAAACAAATGTTATCAATATGATAAATAGAAACATGAGTAAAGTTATATGAGAAGCGGTTAGACAGTATGATAACAGTACAAGAGGATCCCGAGAACTGACACTAATGAGAGACTGTGACATTTGAATTATTAAAACATTTTCCTATATTTTGCTGGCAGTTAATAAGATTGTGATAAGTAAAGATAACGTCGTAGTGCATTATACCCGTGTGGTTGCATTATACGCATGTGCGCGTTTATCATTGCGTGCTTCATTTCCCAATTGTTGTAGGGGCAGAATAGTTAATGAAAACTGTTTTCCCTGTGTTGGAGGGAGAGTTAAATGGCTTGGGTGCTGCAGTATTTTGAAAGCATATGCATAAATCACGAAAAAATAGTGTTAGGCCTTTTGCCCCGTGTTACAAAAGTAGACCCTCTGGCAGGAAAAACGGCACATTTATCACATGATTCGGCCGAAATTATAGCAGGCCACGAAATGCCAGGACACGAGGGGCCAAAACCAACATCAGAAAGCAAATGTGATATAAAATCTGAAACAGTCATTCATAAGAGTAATAACCCTAATAGCCTGCCACTTTGGAGTGATGTTTCAATGGGGATTTGGAAGAAAAATGTTACCAGATTGCGACGGCGATTGCTGAGCACCATTTGTTCCATTAAAAAAAAACAAAAAAACAAAAAACAACCCCAAAAAAACCGCGGTGTTTCTGTTTGAGACTGTGCTGTAAACCGAGGGACTGTATCATCATCCTGGTGAATGGACACGCTGCAGTGGCTGTCTGATGAAGGGCGCCGCTCTGGGCCGTGTCAGTTGGAGCTCCGCTTTGCGTGATGAGATTCTCCTCACCGAGGAGCCTGGCGTGAAAAGTGCACCGTTCAGCAGCCCCGCGCTCTCCTCAGAAGATGAGCCCTCTCCTTAACAATCTCGCTGTTGGCCCGCTGGAACGAACTGCTGGCCTCGAATAAAGTGCTGTAAAGTTAGACGGGATGATTTGACACTCGCGCTGCCACACAGTACGTCTCGAGGGGGGTGGGGGTGGGGGGGCTCTGTTGTGCAATTGGGCCAACTGTTGTCTAGAAATGTGCCCCGCTGTTGTATTAATTCACAGTGAGGCAACTGTATTAAATCTGCGCCACATTTGGAGAACGTTGGTCGTCTCATCAAATTGCTCCCTTACTATCACGGCGCTGTTGTCACGCGGGGCTCTGTGTTATTCGGCCACATGCAAGTAACTGTACTTGTGCAAAAAAAAAAAAGGAAAAAAAAAAAGACATCTAAAGCAGGAGATGACTCACATTACGAATGTGTGTGTTTGTAGGGATCCTGTGAAGATCTTCACACCGCTGAATCGTGGCTTTTCACATACTTGGCTTCAGGAGACCTTCAGCTCAAAAAAAAAAGAAAAAGAAAAAAGAAAGTCTTTTGTTGTGTCAGAATCTGGCATGAAATCCGGCTTTGGCTTAAAACAATTGGCTGCTAAAGTAGGCCCAAGCTAATTCAAAGCTATATTTTGTCTGTTAACAAAGTAAAACGAATCTTCCTGTGTGTGTTTTTTTTTATTTTTTTATGCCAGTAGGGCTTTTAGAAAATAGGGCACTACTTCTAGTGCCCTGGAAACCAAGAGCTGGGGCATGATTAGCGGTCCGCTTTGAAAGCGCATCCCTTGGCCACACTCGCCCTCACTGGTTGTCAGGTGAGTCACTGGGAAAAGTCCAACCGCCCCGACCTCCTGACCAAAATCTTAGTTTACACGATGAGCCGAGACGTAGGCAATTCAGCGCCAACCCTCCAGCGGCCCCACGGGGGCCCCGCCGTCACGTCTGGGCCTTCCAGTCAGGGGGATGGCCAGTCAATACTTACGCGGCGCAATAGCTCCGGTGATGCATCTCTGTCAGCGACTGAGCGCGGCGCAAACCCGCCGGTGGGCGGGTGGGCAGTGGCGTGTGTTACGCAACGCAAGTAGGTGGCTGGAGTAGCCCTGCGCGAGTGCTTGTTGGCGCGGTGTGCGTGTGGCGCTCCTCGCTCGTGTGAATTCCCCCCCCACTCACGGCTCTCTCTGCCTTTGACCTGGATGGGTGTCTGTTGAGAGCGACGCCCCCAGGGGATGAGTGTAATGGGAGGTTCAGTTTATAGATGGGAAAGGGGGGTGGTGCTGCTGGGAAGATTGAGGTATTAAGAGTGTTCTCGTGATGTGATGGAGGGTCAGGAATTGGAGTCGTGTCGGCGAGTGTGCCATCTAAAGCCTCCTACTCGTCTGACGGAATCAATCCGCCATTTGTTTGGCTTATAACCACCTTTTTTTTTTTTTTCCTCGCGATCCGTCTGCGGACGGCCTCAGCGCAGATAAATGCCCCCGTATTGTCGTCAGCGCTGGCTCAGACCCCTTTGTTTGCAGCTGCTCCGCGACTGGACCTCCTTATTTCTGACAAAGAAAGGATCAGGTCCTATCAGATAGAGCGCCCCGAGGGTGTGTTGGCCTGAGGTTGGCCTGAGCCTGAGCCACTGGTCTGGAATATTTGGATAGATGGGATAATTCAGCGCGTTATTATTCTCCAAAACACCTAGTGCTTTGCCCGCAATGGCGCACTCTTTTTTCTTTTTTCTTTTTTTTTTTTTTTGCAATCGCACATGCGGAAAGTTTTAACCTTTCAGTCACCCTTAAACATTTAATTCATTTTACTTGCTGCATTCACTTAGTCCCATTCAGGGCTGCAGGGGATGAAACCAATCCGAGCTTGCGCTGGGTGAATGGCGGGGGGGAACTTTGTGAAAGCAGCCCACCATTTTGACCAGGCGCCTCAAACAAACAACACTCTCATTAATAGTTAACCTGATATACCCAAAGGCTCATGTGCACTGTCAAAAAAAAAATTGTAAATTAACCGGTTATTCAGATGAAATGTAATCTGCAGCTACTTTGATAACCCCCCCCCACAAAAATTGTGATTTCAGTCTTTCAAATGTGCAATAAGTAGTGTTTCTGTTGATGGAAATTTAAATATGTGTTGGTTTAGTTCTGCTGGCAAGGACAAAATTTTTGCTTGAGGTGAGAAAATGGGAATCATCCTCTTCTCTGACAATTTTCTGACCAGTTAATTAAGACTAAAAAAAAAAAACAAGGTAAATCATCTTGAACTGGAGCTCTTAACGGGATTCAGAAGACCGCAGTCTGAAATGACACCTTCTGCCACTTCATATATATATATATATATATATATATATATATATATAAAAATTTTTTACATGTGTTTTGATCATCACTTTGTCCTCAAAATGCATCCTCTTCGCTGCTGGAAGAACTGCGCGAGCTTTTATGTGATACACTGTGCGAGTTAACTGGTATGATGATGACTCATTGAAAATTCTTCTGGTTGCATCTGACCCTGACTGAGCAATGCAGCACCTCAGCCTGCGCTGATTTAAGGACGGGGATGGCTACTGCAAAGCCAAACATGGAACGATCTTGGATGTGCCCATGAGTTATTGGACGTACAGTGGAACCAAGATGAACCATCGCACACGTCCATTTTTCCTCGACACATGGAGGGGGTTTATTTTGTTTGGGTGTTCCTATGGAGCTGCACTTGAGCATCTTGTCCACACACACCCACTCTGACCAACAACTCGGTCGGTTCCCGTGCTTATCAACGCTTTCATGGGGGAAGATATGAAACGATCAATGTTCAAAAAGGGTATCCGAGGCCATTCTGCAAGCGTGTGATAGAGGAGTGGTTTCCTGTCTGTATGACGTGCCCAGCTCCTGCCGCGGCGCCAACGAAAATTGCATTGAGCAGGTGTAATATTTAGTCACACCGGCAGGATTGCTCTCGACAGACAGAAAAGTGATGTGAATGTAGGGCGGTGACATCATGTTAGTTCTGATCTGACCTTTTACCGTCCTTTTTAACTTCACCGCCCGCATGAAAAGCCTCTTCAAACACCATCCGTCACCGAGCGCCTCTAACTTATTTATTTTTTGACACGTTACAAAAAACTTAAAATGCCGACCATAGGTGGCATGTCCCGGATAAATCATTCCCTGACAACTTGCATCCCTCTGTTATGATTTCATGAATTATTCATCTCAATATTTTGAAATACAACTCTTTTTTATTGAGTTACTTTGCAGTCTCATAGGCAAGTATAAACAAAGTGCCAACGAAGGAAAACATTCGGTTGCCAAATGAACTGACGACTTGTCAGGATTTTTTTAAATTTATTGTGAGAGGTGTCAAACTTTTGTTGTGGTTAGACTATGAAAAATAGAAGCGTATAAAAAGGCAGGAAAGCTGGTGTATTTTTTTTTTCTGTTCTAATGCAGACGTCAAGGTTCATTGATAAGACTTAGTCACAGATGCTCGGAATAATGGGGTATGTCAGTAAATAGGCTCAGGGGTCATGTACTTCTGGACTGGGCACACTTAAAGGTAAATGCATATAACTGATTTATTTAACACGACGCCGAGTTAGCCCACCGCTGCACTGATTTATTTTCGACTTAACAACTGTTCAACTGCTCATTGATTCTCTCTATTTTTCCCTCTCCCCTCTACCCCCGCTGCCTTTGGCCCATCCCGGTGGATTCCCGACACTGCGCATCTGCAGGTAAGCCTGGCAAACACACGCCATTACGAAATCAGCCTCAGGAGCAGGAGACCATCTCGCTAGATAGCAGAATGCACAGTTACAGCGTAATGTTGCGTGGCTGTGGCCTCGCCATACCGGGGTGACCATAGTTTCACCTTTGTTTCCTCTCTACGGATCATCAAGCAGACAAAAGCCCCCGACTTCCTGCCCTCTCACCATCAGGGCCTCTAGCAACCAGCTGTTAGATTATATTAGTACCTATCTGTAAATCTATGCTTTGTGGCCAAGGCCATCTGGACATTGTGTGTGACAGCAGGTACCCGGGGTGTCATGGGACTAAAAAAAAAAAGGGCCGTATAGGAAGTGCCAAATATTTGCTTTAAATGACCTCAAACACTCATACATAATATATTTTTTTTTTCCTGAGCATACAGGTAGTCTAGATACCAATGAGCCTCCTTTTTGTGTGAATATCTCGGCGGATTTTTTTTCCTGCTTCAGATCTTTTGAAAAATTTAGTGCAAATAAGCAGGACACGGCGCTGAAGCAGCTGTTGTGGATGCATGGGTGCCTCCCTCTGGTGTTTGCGCTGAGGAGATCTTCGTTGCTGTGGTTTCTCACATATTCTCTGTGAATGGAAAGGATCGTACAGCGCGAGGCGGGTTGCAATGCTGTTTTTTTTTTTTTTAAAACGTCTGTAGAACAGGAGCGTTTCTGGATCTTGCAGATCCCAGATCGCGGGGATTACTAACACTGATTGCCTCCAGAGAGGATCCCAAATGTGGATGCCATCCTCTCAGCTGGCCTACTTCCATGCACTTGAAGTGCTTAGCTGTTTGCCCAATCACACTCCCTCTCCTCTCTTGCTAGGCCAGCCACGTGATTATTATGTGCATTTTGGCCTTTGCGGCAGTGGCGGCTTCTTAAGCAGAATTTCCATGTGGTTAGAGACCCTGATCTATGCCATACTGCGGGCAACCGTTGGCCAGAACCTCGCATGGCTTGAGTGGCAGGAATGGCAACGATCAAAGACGCTGCTCGCAGCCACCGCGGTGACTGCGCGATAAAAGTAAAAAGAGGCGCACGGCAGTGGAACGGTCCTCCAAACCACAGGCTCTGTGGCACGCTTTTTAAACGTAATGTCTCTCTAGTCACTCGGTCAGGACGACACTTTACGCCAGCCAGTTTTGCCTCGTAGCACAGTTTGCTTGATGGTACAATAAGTCAAAAACGGCACCTTAATACTTATGGGCCATTTGGGATATGATCTGCTGTGAGATTGCTGTGGATATGCATGTGGTCATATGTTGCCATTCTGCTCCAAGCCAGTGGAAATGGGGTTCTGGCCAGTAGAAGTCATGTGTCACACCTGTTAACTGAAATACCGGATTAGTTTAGTTGAATACAGTAATTTATACAACCAGATCTTTCAATGTAAAGCCCAAATAATCAACTATTTGTCCCTAACGTGACAGCTTTGGAGTCATTTGGATAGGGCGCTGTCTTTCCACGCTCTGAATGCTTCGTCCTGCGCTGTGCAGCTTGAGCCGACGGGGTTGGGTATGCGGCGAACGGTGCGTAAGCAGGGGCGTATCGGTACGCGCAAGGTCAAGGTTCCAGTATGTCCTTTGGTTTTGGGGTCGCCGTCGGGTACGAGCTCAGCACAACGCTGGAAAGCGAACAACAAAGCCTGCACAATTGTAGGTTTCATTTCACTCCTTTTGAACGGGCAGATGTGAAGAAGTAGAGGTAGAAAGTTACAGCTCGTACCGTCTAGAACTACCTGAAAGAGTTGGCACAGCTCGCACTGTATCGAACGGCGAACAGGGCGCACTCGCACATTGGTCACGCTTTACAGAGGCAATGCCTCACAATCCGATACAAAACCGCCCCCCCAAAAAAAAGCATCTCTCCTGCTATGAAAGTAGCAAAAATGAATGGATTAATGAAAGATAAAACTCAAGGATTGGTTCCATTCGTTCCACTTACAGCAGGATGCATTTCTACACTCAAAACCCCCGTCTAGTGCACATTAGCATGCTTCATGGACTGACTTGCGCATTGTCGCGTGGTGGACGTTTTCTCAATATGGAATCCTCCGCATGGACATCAAAGAGCAAAAAAGGATGTTGACAGATGAATAGAAGAGAGAGAGGGAGATTTTATGGATGCTTACCTGCTGTAAGTCATTTAGTCTGTAGCTGCTAGCTGTCAGCAACTGCCAGAAGCGCCGAGGACGACAAAACCCAAAGTCTTTTCACGTCATGTTTCTGTTCTCTCTATCACAGTCTTTCATAAAATCTTTTTTTTTTTTTTTGTTCCCCCTTCAAAATCCGTACAGCAGCTACCTGCATCTCATGCTTTTGTCACCAGAGGCTGTTTTTGCTCAACATAACTATTTATTGCCGCTCCGCTCCGTCTCTGAGCAGCCAAACAGCTCAGGAGTCCAAATGAGGTCTTAACTTGGGTTGATTCCATTTAGATTAATGTAAGCAGCCCCACCAAATTTAAAAAAAAAAAAAAATGTTTGTCCCAACTCTGCTCACCAGTTATCATTTCATGACTCGAGTGTTTATTATCTAACATGAGCGCCGTCTGATGTTGGTTGGTTGCGCCGAGCGGTGGAGCTCCCCGGGGTCCCGCTGCAGTCTGGTGTGAGCCTCTGAAGCTCCGTCTGGCACCTTATTTGAACTTTTTTTTTGTTTTTGTTTTGTTTAGTTATCCTCATTACTCGTTTTCAACAGATTGACGTTGACAATACGTGGCCGCGCAAACCCATTTCAAGTGGGTGTTTTTTTTTTGTTTTTTTTTTCCCGAATGTTAGCGCGCACGTGATGAATGCGGCAGGTTTTCTATCAGAATCATTTGCGGCCCGGCGTCGACTGAACTCCGTTCATATCAGTGACATCGACACGTCTTCATTTGAACAAATGGCAGCGGCAGAGAAGGACTGTGAACCCCCTCGGTGCATCCCGGGCTACTCTCTTTTCAGCTGTTGCTCTTTGAGCCGCGAGTACTCCACAGCAAAGCCCTTTGTATCCTCCATCTGAATCCAAAATGTCATACCGGGTCATTCAATACTTACTATACGGCCAACACTGCCATCCCCTGAGCCCCACTGTGGCGAAAACCAACCCCCCATTTTTCTCCTGCCTTTACATGCAGCTACGTTTATTGACTATGTCCCACATAAATATGTCAGCCTCGTGCGGGGACGGCGAGTGACAGGGCAGAATGTTGAGATGGAAGCCTCCCGAGAGATGAGCGTCTGAGCATCACTTTAGAAATAATCTCAACACGCCCAAACAAATGTCCCCCGGCACATACGTAGCTTGTGACATCCAGTGTAAACTGGACGTCCTCGTGCCGGCGTAAACAGGAAGTAGTGGGATTGGTTGCTTACTTGCAGAAAGAGTATTCTGCAGGGGAAGAGCCGTAATGGTGAAAAGTAGAACCGGGTGTTTCTTGCGCATGGGCTGACGGTGCGGTGGAACTGCTGCCGAAAACGTGGACCTGGTTGTCGTCGGCCATCAAACGAGGCCGACGCGCTAGAGCGGCGTGGGCGGCACAGCACGGCGGCACGATGCGTCCCTCGCGTTGAATGGACCCGGCCTGGAGGAGACGAGCGTGTCTGCGCCCGTTGTCACAGACCAAAAAGTCTGTTTTCCGTTTTTTTTTTCTTCTTTTTACTAGTCACCTCTGCCTGATTTCTATAAATGTGAGTCCCACCCTGTTATTCTGTCTACTCTGATGACACGGGGGACGTTTTTTTTTTAATGTTAACAACATCACAGGGTCTGTGATTACATGCCTTTTTTTTTTTTAAATGGTTTTAGCTCCTCCAGCACTGTTTGCGCAAACTGCCAAAGCACACGGCATTATACTATGTGTCAGATCAAAGCAGGAAATAGCTAAGTATGCCTTTTACATGATTCTTTTGGGGGGGGGGTGTCTTTTGTAATACTGGATACTGTATGTGCGGTAATTGAAAGGAACCCTGACAATGGCACCTGGTAATGGGAGGGTTCTGTGATCCAGACGGCTCCAGGCTTTAGCCTCTCTCCAGTCTCAGTCCCGTCTCTGGAATGACTTTAAAGTCGAGGGAGACGAAAGGAGCATGGATGCGCACTGGTGCCTCCTATAGTTAAATTGCATTATGCACGATCTGGATGTCCGTATTTTAAAAAGTCATAAATCAACCTGCACGGCCGTAACAGTTCAGCCATATTTTTAGCCACCCCGAGTGCTCCCCACAGCTTCTTCATTGTCCTTTCATTGTTCTCCACATCCCCCTCCTTTACACTTATGCAATGATTCATAATCATCCTCTCTCCAGGGCTCTCAGGATATGCATATGGACGGCGAGGGCAGAACGTGTAAAATATATTTGTTTTTCACCCCCCCCCCCTCCCCCCCCGCCCCTCCTCACGTCTTCGCAGTAGTGCACTTTGAGCCCATAATTGGTAGACATGAAATCTTTTTTACAAGACTTTGCCAGTTTTCCTTGTCTCATCATCTTTTCCGTCGTTGTTTCCTGTTTTCAAGCATTCTTTCAGCATCACATAGCAGAGTTTTGGCGGGAGCATCTCCCCGAGTCTTCCAAAACTTTGGGGGAAGAAAAAGTTGGCGCAGCTCTTTCCATGGTAGCTGAATTCAGCATTTTGAGCCAGGTGATTGGCTCTGCCACTCTCGGGAGCGTGAGATTCACTCTCTTTTCCCTCTGTCCTCCTTTTTTTTTTTCCATCTCATTTATTCGTCAGCTTCGGTCCACGCTGCTTTTTGTTTTCCGCCTCAGTCTTTCTCTCGCAGGCTCGCGTCGGCTCTAAATTTTTTTTCGGGTGTGAGTTTTCACGTCTGCTTAACAATGGACGGGCTTGGTTTTCTAAGGGAATGGCTTGCATGCCGTCAGGCAGAAAGGCATTTATTACTCTCAGACTTTCACTTTTAATTAGAGTTGTATAAGTCTTGTTATCTGCTTTTACATGACAGCCCCACCATACCATGTCATCACTAATAAACAGCTTGACACCTTGCTGAAACGCAAAGATAGGGGAGCTTCCGATCTCTGTGGGCTTGCCTGGGGAGGAGGAGGAGGCGGAGGAAGACGAGGAGAATGGTTCTCAGCCACCGGATGTGTTGTCAGGAACCAGTCATCACTCTCTTCCTAATCTCCCAGTTCACCCCCTTGTTCACTACCATCTGGAGAGGATGCCAGGGACTGGCCTGGTTGCAGAATTAGACTCACTGGCTCGGAGCGCCGCCAGGCTCGAGAGGAAAATCCTGGAGGGAAAAGGCCTTTTTGCAGTTCATGCTTGTCTGTCCTGCGACCTTGCTCCGCGGAGTTGGACATCGGCCCGCAGTGCTGACGTAGGTTGCCCTGCCTCTCAACAAGACAACATCTAGCTCATCTGGCATCCAACACAAGCCCGTAAGAACAAATCCCCCCTGATCGGGGATTAGTCACAGGCTGCAGCGAAGCATCAGTTTAGGGTGTATTGGAACCAGACTGCGCCCCCACATCAATGCACTTATTCAGTAATCTTTTCTTCTAATGTCCTTTGCCGCGCGGGGCTCGGATAACGGTATGAAAGGTTCTACTTTCCCCATCTCTTTATTTTGCTGTAACCACCTAATTTGTGGTGCAGTGCAGGTCAGAGGCACCTGGTCTCCTCTTAAGCGCCGATTCTCTGCAGAGCAACTAAAGCTGCTGTTTCTGCGAGCCCCGAGAATGCCACTTAATACACGGCCGCAAAAAAAAATAAAATAATGAGCCCGAAGATGCTCGTGCACGTGTGCGCACTCTGTTCACTCCGTGTAGCCGGACACGCACATTCTTTTCTTTTCTTTTTTTGTTTTTAATAATGTTACTCTTGCTGCGGGATAATGGAACATACATCAGATACTGTCAGCTTTGACCCTCCAGTCATTCGAGTCAGTGCGGTCTGGCTAATTGGTGGATGTGAGGCGAGCCGGCGAGTGAAATCTTCCCGCGCCATGGTTACCCAGGTTTTCTGCTTTATCGGACGCCGCAACAAGGAGCACTCTGTGTCTCGACGGTGCGGTCGGTTAAGACAGACGGGATTCGCGCCGCATGGAGAAATAATTTTAGATCACTTAGTTCAGCGGACCGCCGGTGCCAAGGCGTCTGATTATCTCCTTCCTGCGCCTCGTTTTCTTAACTCCCAGCTGGTGGCCACGGCTTCACCTTGTCAACTCGCAGGTCTGCTGGGGGGTGGGAGGGGCGAGTGCAGGAAGTTATAATGGGGCTTCTGTCTGGCGCTGGCAAGCAGGCAGCCTGGAATATGAGACGCGGGTGTCGTCCCCTGAGAGGCGCGCGTCCTCATTGATGAACGGCGTCCGACGGATTCATCCTTCAGCAACAAGGGTCGGAGTCGTAATGGCGCGGCGTCAGAGAGTAGCGCAGGTACGGTCGGAGCTTGAGCTGCGATTTGGCCGTCTGTGGAGGGAACAGCGATTGCGGTGCGATATCGTTTCTCCGTCTCTGGGTAAAACCCGTTGAAAATGGTCATGCACATTGAGTATTAAGTGATATGAATAAGCAACATTAAATGGCAACATTACAAATATCATTTGCTCCACTATTGCTCCAATCAGGCACCACTGGCATGATTCCCAGTTTACATTTCCCTGGAATTTGCTTGCCTTATAGTTCAGAGTCATTCGAAGCAACAAATCCACCTCATAGTGGATCCATGCAACCGCTCGCGTTCTCACCGTCGTTGACGTTTTCGCTGTAGTCTGCCGGTGGAACCATTTGAGAACGGCGACTGAAAACGAAGCTGAACGTTGCCGTGTAAACGGGGCCTGCGGCCTGGTCTGGTCGTGCTTTCTGTCTACACCTATACCTTCACAGCATTAAGTTGCAAACAGCTCAGAAACTGCTGATGTTAATAACATGTTGGAGACCGCAGGTTTTTTAATAATACTGCTTTAAAAAAAACACAAAAAAATTAGCCGTCACTCATTGGTTCACGGACACCTGTTTTAGAAGTCATAACCAGATGTGACTCTATAGTTCAGAGCTTTAGAGGAGGCGTCTTTCCTGATTCGGCTCACCACGGTAGCGACTTGTCAATCTCAAAGCGGCTGCACCCAGAAGTCAACCCTGCTTTAACTATCTATTTGACTTTAAACGAGACTATAATTTTCTAAATGTTGCATTGAAGTGGACCTCGATGGGCACCATAAGCCCATTAAGGAAAGGTCACTGCGATAGTAAACGAAGTGAGATCCACAGTAATTTCTCCAAGACTTCTGAAGAGTCAGACCTCTTTCTGTAACCACAGGTGTCGGCCTCTGCTGGCTCTCAGGAAGAATGAATTCCTCTCCTCAGCACTACCTTCCATTTCCACATCCATAGGGTTCTGTATGCGCAGCGCTTTTATAAAGCCTTTGTGCATTATTCAGGATTGGAATCTTGTATTCTTAATAACTTTAGGGGAGGATTCATACTGTGTATGTCGGGAAAACATGGAGGCAGGAGTTTTTCTCTCCCTCTCTGCTGTAATCATTGCTGTACTGGCCGGAGGGATAAACAGCATCTGACCCACCACCCCCCCCCGCCCCAAAATGGGTTTCCAAGTGAATTTTTTCCCCCCATTTGAATTAATTTAAAAAGGGAAATTGCCCGTAAACATGTTTCCATTACATGAAGAACATAAACATAACCTGTCGGGGTGCACAAATTCAATTTCCATTCAGCCAAGTGTCCAGGACCAGAGAGAGCGAGGCCTGGCACGCCGCCTCGGATTAGTACACTATGCGTCTGCATTGTTTGGTCGTGTTGTGGTTTGTAAGAAAAACAGCATGGAGCAATATGGTTTGTCCTCCCATAATGTATCGTCGGTCTCTCGCTGTGAAAGCAAAGGTTTTCTCTTCTACTTCCCTCCTACTCTCTCTCCCTCCCTCCCTCCCTCTCTTTCCCTTTCTCTCGCACTCTGCAAGGGTGAACGTGGGCGGCTGCACAGAGCATGACAGCAGCGCTCTGCTGAATGTAGACTAGAAATGAGGAATAAAAGGAAAATGCAACACTCGTGGAATCACTGAGACAAGACGCGATGGAGGTGCTCCTTTTGTCTCTCAGGAGCGTTTTTCATGCACCCTCCATTTTGTTTGTGCGCCCGCCCCTACTTGTTGAGGAAGGACGCCCGTTTCAAATCAGAGAAATAAAATTGCAAGTCGATTTTATTTTTTTGCATGCGCCGGCAGAATTGATTTTTTTTTTTTTTTTTTTTAAATGGCTTTCCCGCGCCGTTACATTTTGTCGCCTTTTTGTTTTCTTTGCGTTTCCTCCCGTCGCCCGCACCCCTGCTGTGATTTGTGCGGCGAGGGGGCTCGGCAGCAGTGACACTGATGAGCACGGCATCAGCCTCCAGACGTGTGTGTGTGTGTGTGTGTGTGTGTGTTTTTGTGTGTGCGTGCGTGTGTGTATTTGCGGCAGTGTGTGCGCACGGGCTTCACAGCGAGTTTGCCTGTGTGTGTCACGCCCCCATCGACAGAGCGCTGGCATTGATGAATGCAACAACAGCTGGGCCCAACTGAATGTTACTTGTAATTCTGTCCGTCTGTCTCTCTCTCTCTCTCTCTCTCTCTCCCCCTCTCTTTTGACACAAAGCCAAACAGAAGATCGACATTTTTTCCAATTTTCTAAACTATGTTGTTTTCCGACAGAGAGAGGAAATGGTGTTGTGTTTGTCAGATTGCTATTCAGAAGTCAAGCTGGGTTCGGAGTGGAGACCGCTGTGGCTCGCTAGGTGATGGGTGACGGTGCAAAAAATCGGTCCAAATTAATTTGTGCAGGGTCCCCTGAAGAATAATTGCAGAAATGAGCTGTGGGCACTTCGACGTGTCTGCAAGTCATTTCGAATCAAACGCTAGAAGACTTTGAATAATGCAATATGTTTGAAGCCTCCCTTATCAAACATTTAAGGGTTTTAATATACTATTTGCACTATGATTTCACTGCATCTGTTACTCACACTGAAACCAGTTGGAACAAAGTCTCCCAAAAAAAAAAATGCTCTCGTTACATAACCGGAACAACACCGTTTTCCTGAGCTCGTATCGCTCTTGCTTTTGCCTGACGAATGCGACTTTGCATGTGGATGTCGCATTGTTGGAAATTCTCAAGAAGGTGATTAGCATTTCCCCACACTGCTCGTACCCCCATCGAAGACGGAAGAGCGCAGCAGTTTCATAATGTCCTCTGTTGATGAAAAGAGGATCAGAGGAGCAGCAGTCTCTCAGTCCCCGGTTTGACACGTCCAACCTGGAAGCCCAGCTGGAATTTCAGCGTCACGCTTGCTCGCGGAAAAAGGAGACGAGCGCACGTCAGAGTCGGAAGCCACGGACGGATGCATGGCTGAGGAGGGAACCCGTCGCGCGATGTAAAATGTAGAATGCAATTTGTCCTGACACTTAAACAGACGCGAGGGCTTTGAGGTTGCCTAGGCAACTGGTTGCCTGTGGAATGGATGGGCAAGTAGGTGTGGAGTCAACAGGGGTTTGTGGGCCGGTGAGAGCGGAGGCAGGCACGCAGCACATGCCGCACGGGGGCTAATGCTGGTGATCTGACAGCGGTGTTGACCCTCGTCCATCTGCCGGGGAAACGAGGAGGGTCGCAGCAACGTGACATGTTAGCGGGGGGGGGGGGGGGCGAACACACACACATGCAGACGCACGCACACACACCTTCTGCCTTTGCGCCGTGCCACAGCTGGAAGCCGACAGCGGTTTGTGAAGGCATCGCAATCAGGGAGCGCCTGGCTGAGCGGGGTCGGCCTCCCCTTCTGCCACTGCCGGCTTTCTGCATCGCGGTGTTCTTCTGGACGGTGTCACATCACGCCAGGCTTGCCGTGAGCCGAGCGCTGTAGCGGCACGAGCGGTGATGCTGAAGCCGCCAGCTGATCACCTTGGAAATGAATTGGCATTTATTTATTTAACTGATGTGTTGAGGTGATTATAACCCGAACCGGGTTCTCAAAAGGTTCGGCGCCCGGACCTCATTCACCTCATGCGCGCCTCCTTTTAGACGGATCGCAGAATAAATGTTCACTGGCATGCAGATGATGCGCAATTAAATGAAACCAATCAGCTAGCTTGAAGCACAGCTGCGCCTCACGGACAGAAAGACCTGGGTGGACCACATTTTTGTGCGTTTTAAACTCAGACAATACTGAAATTATTCTGCTTGGCCTTTAACACCTCAGAAGCACTTTATGTAATGAGATGCCTCCGTGGATGGCATCGCCTTGGCTCCAGCACTGCCGAAAGGAACCTTGGAGTTATCGTGGGATGGGGAATATCCTTTAATTCCCAGTGAGCCCCGGCATTTTAACACCTATGTGTTATTGCTAAAATCAGAAACATCTTGCTCCCGATGCCGAAAGACTAATCTGTGCATTTTTTTATTTCAAGGCCGGATTATTGCAATTCTTTACTGCCAGGCTGCACCAACAAGTCTCTAAAGACTCATCAGACGGTCCAGAACGCAGCTGCACGGATACTTGCAGGAACGAGGAGAGGATTTATCCCGTTTTAGCTTCCCTTCGCCCTGTAAAATTCAGATTAGGTTCCAAAATTCTTCTCCCAAAACAGCAAAGCCCCCTAAAACGACATCTTAAAAGACATCATAGAGCCGTATTACCTCAGGAGAACTCTGCGCTCCCAGAGTTCAGGTCTGCTTGTGGCACCTGGGGTTTTCGCTGAGCCATCACCCATCGGGTTCCGCTTCTGTGGAACCAACCTTTTTGACAGAGCTTCCGGTTACGGTCAGGCTCGGTCTTGAGCCGCCCCTTAGTCGTGTTGCGCAACGGCTTCGACTGCTGGAGGATTTCTCACGATGCAGGATGAGGGGCGGGGATCGGGGGAGGGGATCGATACAGCAAAGTATCACAATATTTTGTGCGATGATACTGTATTGATACACGGATGCCAGGTATTGATCTTTTTCGCACATAAATTACAAAGGAGGCATTTACAGCAGGCTTTTAGGACAGGCCGGCTGATTGACAATTCCATTTTGCTGCAGCACAAAATGGAACCGCGATGGAGGGAGCGAAAACTTTTATCTCAGCAGACAAAACGTGTTTTTCCTTCGGAACATAATTTGCAGTGGACATCATGTCAGTTGCAATTGCTTCCAGCGGGTCGTCACGGATATCCACTCGTCGACATCCACGGCGTCATACATTTATCATTTAATGTCATTGTTGCTGTTGTTCACGCTACTGTCATTATTATTTTTATGAGGCTACATGTCTGTAGAGGTTTTTTTTCTGTTAAAAGGAGTTTCCTCTGCCACTTTCTCAAAGTTCTTGCTCATGGGGGGATTATTGGGTATCTCCAAATTATAAACAGCGCGGTCTAGACCTGTCATATAAGTGAAGTGCCTTGAAATGTTATGATTCGGTGTTGAAATCTAATTAAGATCTTGTCCAGATGTGAAACCTGCAGCTTCTGATAAGAAGTATTTAACTGCTTGGATCTGGTTATTATTTGGACTGGCTGGACTAAAAAAAAAAAAAAAAAAAAAATGTTCCCGAGCCTAAAACAACATCTTTTGTGCAAAACTCAAAGACCTTTTGTTTACCGTAACATCGTGAAAGGCAGCAGAGCAAGTATTTTGAAGGCGTCACCTCGGGCTTCGGAGCATGTGATCAGGCATCGGTTGGCCAGATAATGAACCGATCGCTCGAAAAAAAAAGATAATCTAAAAATGGACGAAATATCCAGCAAAAAAAAAACCCTCCCCTGGCCTCAAAGGTTTGGGCTGGCTGTGGCATTTGTGCGTGAAGTGAAATATTACTGCTATCACCACTCTCTTGCACTCACCGGCCAATAGGTCGTTAGGTCCTTTCAGTGCCTCGACAACTACCGTACAGAAGGAATGCGGCCCCATATTAAAGGTCAGGGATCCTGTGGTTTTTCCATTACTGCAGCGTCTAACCGCAGCGCAGACCCCACTGACCACACCGCTGCCTCTTTATGGTTTGTGTAAATGACACCAGGGACTGCACAGCCCAGGTAAGCGAGCGCATGGAGCTCGGAGGGGCGACCGAGGTGACCTTCGATCCTCGATTGATGCGGCGCAGGAATCATATTTGTTTTGCAGCAAGAACCCAATTAGCGTCGGATCCCTGCTGAATTTGAGGTTGCGTGGAATTTTGGTCGGGCGCTCGGGGGGGCGGCGGCGGCCGCCGCTGCTCTCGCAGAATATAGCATCCATGCTAATAAAACGCCTTGAGCGGCGTCTCTTTAATGGCTTATAATTCGCACAGATTTGCGGCCCCCCACCCCCTCAAACCCCCCCACCCTCTCCTCCCTCTCCCCACCCTTCAGCAGATCACCTCAGCCATTTTGTTCTTACTTTCAGTGAAAGGCTGATCAGCAGTGAGAGTTTCCACTGAGGATGCGGAATGCGTGGGCTACTACCCCACTGATGAGCTTCTTATGTAATATCTGTCTTCCAGCCTCTCGGTGCATGCTGGTGACGGATCATCCTCACTGAGCACAAGCTGGCAGCCCGCGCTCTTCCATGGGTGTGTTTAATTAGTCGCAGAACGATCTGCACCTAAAATCTAAACTGGTTTGTGCGACATCTGATTTGACATCTTTTAACAGAAATTGAAAGAGGTGGGGGGGGGGGGGAGAGAACCCATTATTCTGTATGGTTGCCTTGGAAATATGCATGCAAGGGGGGAAAAAAAAATCCAGCTTTATCTGTCATCTTTTTGCATTTGCTTTCAACACAAACAATAAAGGAGGCTGTGGCTGCATATATTTTCATGATTGGCAGCCTAACTGGATTTTTGCATTTTTCATACAGCAACAGTGACCCCCTGTGGCGACGCTCTGTCACTACACACAAACACACACACCAGGAGACATCTTTTTGACCTCTGGTGTGGAACTTTCGCGTACGATATTCGGCTGGCGAAAATGGGACGCGCAAGAAATGCGGAGACGCCGCAGCAACTGCAGCAAATGCTGTTACCCGTGAGCATGGAGGGTTTGCGGAAATGGAGGACGTCTGTTGTGCGCTGCCCGTCTCCGTGCAGTATGTGGGCAGAGCTTATGTTGGGATTTAGATGGAGCTTCTCCGTTTATTGTGTCAAGGCAGCGCTCGGTTATTGGCTAAAGTCAGATTAGCCATTTGTTTACTCTCTGCAGCTGTCGCTCTTCTCCAGGGGCTGCGCACAGATGCTGGCGTTTTTTGTTGGTTTTTTTTGCTCATTGCCCATGGATTTTAGCAGCCTATCCGGGGTGTCTTAGGAAAGGCGAGCGCGCGTACGAGGTAATTCGCTTGTCTTCGCCACTCCGCCGGCTGTGTTTCTTTTTAAAAGAGCTTCCCCGACGGGTTGGTGAAGTTCGTAACGGGGGCCTTAACTGGCCCCCGTGTGACTTTGCCTTTTAGCTGGCGTTGGTTTGATGACGCACACATACACACACACACACACACACGCACACGGAGAAAGCGGGAAGGCACGCCGGCAGAGGATGCAACTTAGCATGACCCCTCGCCGACTTTGAAACACGTGCTAATAGGCTGCAAAAAAAAAAGAAAAAAAAAAAGTCCCACGAAGGCGCCTGGCGACTTTACTCGTGAATGAGTAAGCGTTAAGCCTTATGCCTACCTTGATTG
>CAAKHG010021710.1:0-10000 GCA_901007715.1 Dactylopterus volitans
TCCTCCACCACGATAAGGTGACGGTTCAAGGAGGAGCACACAGTTTCCTCTGGGATTAATTGAAATATTTCAGATTTTTGATTCTGATTAACTTTTTTTTTTTTTACTTTGTTAAAGGGCTTGATGGAACATTAAATTTCTTTTTCTTTTTTCAAATTCATCACATTATCCAGCCACACTTTAAGTACCGATAGTTGCATCGTATCGGTATCGAAACATATATGGCAGGAAGTGTGCAATTTTTTTTTTTTGTCCATATCGAGCAGCCGCGTTTACGACCTGACCCGGGCGGGCCGAGGACGCGCAGGTGCCGCAGCTCCATCCCGGACGGCGGCACGCTCGTTTATCAGCCCCGAGCTGTTAAAGCTGTGCGCTTTAATTACCGATAATCTGCGGCGCTTTGAAGAAAACCGCCCCCTCCTCCCCACGTCTGAGCTGAGACCTCAGACACTCGCGTGACCGTGCGTGACGCGGCGTGATGAAGCTGGGGCCCCTGCCGGCGTGGGGGCCCGCAGGCGCTTTGATTGATGGCTTCATTCGCTCCGGGGGTGGATGAGCGCAGGAGCTCCGGGGCTCCCTCCCCGCGTGCCGATGGCGGCGACCTCTCCGTCTTCCTTCCCCTTCCTGGACGCGCCTCAGCCCTTCTTCAGGCGCGTCTGCCTCTCAGCAGTGATGAATGGATGGTCTTTTGCGGGGCTTTTTTTTAAAGCATTAGTCGGGAAAGCGAGGCGTGAAGGCTGCTTTCTCTCGCTGCTCGGGCCCTTTATTCTTTGTCATATCTGCAATTTCCTCCAGCACGAATGGGACCAATTGTCCCGGACATAAGCAGGGGAGGTGGGGGCAGGAGGTGGATGGGGGGGTCTCGGCATGTTTGGTGGTGGGATTCCGAGCGGGCTGGTGTGACGTGAGCGGCGGCGGCGGCTGGGTTACCGTGGAAGCAACAGAAGAAAAAAGGAGGCGTGGCAGCTTGTGTGCGTCCATTTAATCTACATAAATGTGACGGAACGTCAGCCATCAGCCAAAACATTACGACCACCACATGTCCACCATAGAGTATAATACAACGGCCCTGCAATCAGTTCTCCCTTCAGGAGGAGTTTTATGTTGAATCTTGATGGAATCCGTTTGAGAAAGTTGTCGACATGTTTGAGTGATTGTTATTGGGGCTGTAACTTGTGACGCTGTTTAACTGTACTGGGTAACACTGAGAGGCGTCCCTAATATTTTGCTCATCCCATGCATATATACTCAATAACAATAATTATGATATGTCAACGCCTCTCTCAAACAGATTCAATCAATATTCAACATAAAACTCCTCCCGAAGGGAAAATGGATTGCAGGGCTGTGGCATTATATTCTATGGTAAACATGCAGTGGTTTTAATGTTTTGGCTGATCGATGTATGTAATCTCGTAATCTATTTTTTCTTCTTTCTTGTTTTTTTTCTTTTTCTTTTCTTCCTTGGGAGTGCTGGACAGATTGTGTAAATTATGCTCTTTTTTTTTGTCTCTTTTGCACAGCCTGTTCACGACGGGGAACGCTGCATTCCCGTCGTTACCGCCAGCAGTGGAGCTCGTCTCCAAGCCGAAAACCACATCTACGCCAAAGGGGAGCCGCGCAAAAACCGGGGATATGGGGGCGGGAGGGCGGGGGGGGGGGGATTTAGCGTTGCACTCGCAACATCTTTCAAAGAGTGAGAGTTCCACCAAAACAGCTCACTTGCAGCCAGGTGTCATTCACGAGACTCCACAAGGTTTGTATCCGTCTCAGTGATGAATAAACTGGCTCAAGGGAGTGAAATCTGTGGATTCAGGCATGACTCAAACTCATGGATGGAAGTTCAGGGGGATCAAACTGAGCCTCAAAAGAAATGTGTATC
This sequence comes from Dactylopterus volitans, assembly GCA_901007715.1. Taxonomy (NCBI): domain Eukaryota; kingdom Metazoa; phylum Chordata; class Actinopteri; order Syngnathiformes; family Dactylopteridae; genus Dactylopterus; species Dactylopterus volitans. The sequence continues at coordinate 1,883 of CAAKHG010021710.1, forward strand.
GCTTGAATGGGGAGAAGAAAAAAACAAACAAAAAACGAACAAAACATCGTCTGTTGCCAGACAACAGCTCTGACAAAAAAAAGAGAGAATATCGGCATGATATTCACAAATGGAAGGATAACAGAGATTCACAGCCCACTGATGGTGACTTCATGGCTTGAGGCAACTGCTTCTATCTACTGCAAAATGCCGGAAAGTTCAGCCAGACCAGACGAGGGCACAGTTTGATGATACAGCAACATACAGTGACTGAAAAGTTGTGGCTCACTTGGCTCTCAGCAGGTCCTGGTCTTTGAGAACAGATCCCTGCAGATAGATGACCCTTTGAGACCACAGAGGGATCTGCAGCACTCTCCGCACCTGGAGATCCATTTCACTCGGGCAAAGGATCACTACGTAGTAATCCTTTAGAATTACACATCAGCCGCGTCAGTATCAGCTGCATCTGACAGCAACAGCACCAACAGCACCATCATCACATTCCGCGTGCAGCCACTTTCAGACTTTTTTCCATGTTCTGGATCGGCAGGGGGGCCCTCGGTGAGCCGGCGCCCCCTCCGCCCCCTTGAAGTGATTGTTCTTGTCCAGACGGCTTCCAGCAGCTGATCTTAGATTTATAGCAATCAGCAGTTCTGATTTAATTGCTAATTGTTCACTCTAAATTTTTATTTGTTTGAATGATTTGGGGCTCATTATTTTCTTTCAAAAAAAACTTTGGTAAATTAGGACAAACTGCCTGAATATTGGCAAAAAGATGGATAATAAAATATCGTTTTAATGACAAGAAAAAAATATACATTTCACTGATGCTGTGTCAGGTCACTTATGATAAATGAAATTAAATTATTTCTACCTTTGATGAGGACCCACTGCAAGACCCTCGAGGATCCTTAAGGACCTTTGACAGCCTCTACACTCTCATGTAAACGTGTGGCGATTGTTGCTGCGTCACACACACTGTACCTGCAGCCTTGGATGGGCGTAGAATTCATTGAGGAAATCCATGAGCAGGTCTATTTTGAGCGAGCTGACACACAACACCACGTGCTTCTCCGTCTGCGCTCGATGGCGGCTGTAATTCCCTCCGGACTTCTGTCTCTCCATCCACAGGTAGATCAGCTCCTCAAACTGACACACAAACAACCACAACAACAATAAGCTGCGGTGATGCTACAAATTCCCTATTGGGGAAAAAAAATGCCTTTGTTTTTTTTCCACCCCCTCTCGCTTTCGCCCACCTGCAGAGGCAGAACCACCAGAGCCACGCAGATCATGATGACCACCAGCAGCTGCGACGGCCAAATGCGGGGGGTGACGTCTCCGAAGCCCACGGTGGAGAAGGTGACGATGCAGAAGTAGAAGGAGTTGAAGAGGGAGAGGTTTTTCCCTGCTCGCTCCAGGTGCTGGATTCCACACGTGCTGCGTAGATCACATTAATGCACATGAGAAAAGTCACATTTACCCCCTTCTGATCTTCGTAATGAAGCCCCAGATGCGAATAACTATTTTTTTTTAAATGAATTATTGAATGGAAGTGCTTTGCTCTTGTAAACTTGAATGGCAGCTGAAAGAGTACTGGATGGAGGGGGCTCACCCAGTGAAGACTAGGCAGAGCAGGGTGCAGATGAGAATGAGGACCTGGTTGAACATGGCTGAATTGGTCCTCTGGATCGCTCTGTGGACGTCATTCTGCACCACGACAACGACAAACAGACACACCTGAAGAACCCGGCTAGTCTCTCATCATCAACTTGCACCCAGGAGACGTGCGACTGCGATAATCAGCGTCAGTTTGGCCAGCAATCGCTCACACACTTAATTTAGCTTTATTGCAAATGGAGCCGCGTTTGAGGGAGCTCCCCGCCGCAACGCAGGAGATACAGATCATGATAAAACTCAGGAACTACTGCGAGTATAACCGACAGTAGGAGCCCTCCGGGGTGCAAACGAAAACACAGCAGAAGCAAGACAGATGAAGGATGCGTGGAGGAGCCTGCGAGGATTGGAGCAGTGTGATTGTGAAGATGAAGACCTTCATAAATCAGCGCAATGACACGGAGAAGGCCCAGCGCAGCACGACTCCCAGCACATTGCTCTCAATGAAGTCATTAAAATGTTGATTACAACAGGTCGTTAACGCAAACTATTAAGTTAATGTGTATGACTCACAATCATGTTTTCCAAGGCGCATTTGGCCAGCCAGCAGTTGAGAAACACGGGGATGAAGATGTTCCGTATTGAGGGCCAGAAGATCTGAGGATGAGGAGATGAAACGCCTCAGCCCAGAGTTTTCACGGGTATTATACACTGAATGTTTCTTTAGAGGTTTCAAATACTTGACAAAAAAAATAAATTAAAAAAAATAAAAAAACCTTCACAATGATTGGAATGTGCACAAATGCTTCACCTGTGAATAAATGACAACCTTCTATGGTTATTGATGCAGGGCAGACGAACACCAAGTCTAAAGAACCATTCAAAGTCCTCAAAGTTTAATTTACTGTGTCTCAATGTGGCTTCGCTTTCAAAAGTTTTTTTTAATTCCAAAGGACAACATTTTTGAAAAAGTATGTAAAACCAGTCTCCACGCGGACCAGTGGCGTGCTAGCTGTTAGCTAAACGCTAACACGAGCATGTGGACGTGCGTGCTCTGTTTGGAAATCAAGAAAACATGAGCTCTGATTCCAACAGAATGATTTAAATGGTCAGTGTGTAAAGTTTTGCAACATTAACATATGTTTTCACACTTCTAATCATAAAAACAGGCCCATTAGCCTTGGAGCTGCTGCAATGAGTTGCCTGCAAACATTGTTGTTGCATATTGTTTTCTGACTTGTCTCGTCTTCTTCCGCTTATCTGGGTCTGGGTCTCGGGGGCAGCAGTGGCCTGCCGTCCAATCCACATTGCACCAGACCCACATGGTTCCTCCTGCAGGTGGCGGGCCTCCTGGAGGACGGACCCATGTCTCTGCGTCAGGCTGGACCTGAGCGGACCCCATGGGCGAAGGCCTGGCCACCAGGCGCCCACCAACAGGCCCCTCCATTCTCTATTCTTTGTCTGATCCTTCACCCAAGACCAATTTGCCATGGGAGACCCTACCAGGGGCTGCTGCCCCCGACAACACCGCTCCTGGGATCATTAGGACACTCAAACCTCTCCACCACTATAAACTGAGGGATGTTTTCTGACCTGGATCTTGCAAAAATATATTTTTCCAAAGTCGCGGTTTAACGTCATGTTGAACACAGTCACACAGAATGTTGACCATCTTGGCTTAGCGTTTTAGCACGCTAACCCAGTCGCTACCATTTGTGCAGATCTCCATTATGTTACACACATCCAGCCCACAATTGAATGGGTTCTTTCGGCCCATGCTGCATCCAAGTTTGGTGAAATTCAGCCCCAAAAAAAACTCAACACATACATATGCAAACACGACCTCCCCAGTAAAAGTAATTAGGGCTCTGAAAAGTAAAGGCTGACCGAGTGTCAGTAGTTTTGCAAGTATTTGGTCGTAAACCAACACGATTGGACAAACTCAAAAATACATGAAGCTAAGTGAGTATTTAAGGGGATCAACGCTGAGACTACAATATATTAGATTAACATTTTCAACCGTGGAGTCATGATGGTAACATGATTTTAAAATAAAAACACACACTGTTCATTAGCTTTCCTGTGTTCATGCAGCACAGAATTGGGTGAGTATTTTTAAACATTAACACTGCACAAAATATTTATATATATATATAAAAAATAAACACTCGAAAAGGCAAATGTGATTAATAATAAAATCCTCAGAAAGCAAAACGGTGTGACGGTGAGTGACAGCAGGGCCGCAGACAACACACCGTCACCGCAGTAACACCAGCGCACACTGACACACTCGATAAAGACACCATGAGTGGCTACGTCACCGTGTTGCCATGGTTTTACCGTAATAATAAAGGGGACTGTGTTGATCATCTCCAGAAGAAAGGACACCTGGAATATCTGCTCCCAAATGTTCCCCTAGAACAAAAAAAGAGCAGAGAGAGAGAGAAAAAACAACTTTTTAATAGTTTCAAACTCACAGTAGTCGGTGAGTCACCACAGAGATACACATCTTCACTGCAGTCTGTCATTTTCTACCACCACTTGATCCTTCAACTCAAACAGATCCTGTAATTACCGTCCATCTTTAATGTAGCCCTGACAAATGGCTTGGGCCAATTACGGCTCTTATGGACTGCCAGTCCCACATGAGTGTATTAATCATGCTTGAAGGCAGAGTGCGCTTTATCTGTCTCACCTTGTAGCTGAGATACATCAGTAGCATGGTCTCCAGGAAACTAATGATGGCCACAATAACCTGTGCAAACCCAGACAGGAAATAGAGGCTCATAAATTACGTGTGTCTTAACCACCGTTTCTGATTATGAGAACAAAACGCGCAGTGTGAAGCATATGTGGTTTATATTTGGGAAGCTACACGTGTACACGCATAAACACCCATCAGCCATAACATTATGACCGCTGCATGTTCGCCATAAAATATAATGCAACAGCCCTGCAATAAATTCTCCCTTCAGGAGGAGTTTTATGTCGAGTTTTGTTCGTTGAGCTGAAATATTTTAGCGATTGTTGTCGGGACTGTTATTTGTGATGCTTTTGAAATGTACTGGGTTATACTGATAAGTGTCTACCTAGTAGTTTGACAACCTGATGCATGTGAGTGGGATGGTCAAAATATTGGGGACACCTCCCAATATAACCCAGTGCAGTCCAACAGCATCAAAAATTACAGTCCCGATAACGATCATTAAAACAACTCTCTCAAACGGATTCACTAAAAATTCAACATAAAACTCCTCTTGAGGGGAGAACTGATTGCAGGGCTGTTGCATTATATTCTATGGTGAACATGCGGTGGTCATAATGTTATGGCTGCTCGCTGTATGACATGATTTTTTTTATTCTGTTGTGACTTACTTGAATGGCCCAGACGGGAACCTTCCGATCCACCCAGAAGATCAACTCCCTCACAGAAAAAAAAAAAAAAAGTAACACACACAACACTGTTTTCACAAACTATAACAATAATCATCAACTAACCTTGGATGAATACAGAAAATACTGATCTCAGGCCAGTTTAAGTCATGAAGTGAGGTAAGATAAACGCAAACACGGCGATATAATTTCTAACGAGCTGGAAACACACTTGCCTCTTCTTACCAGTTAATCTCTCGGTCCTGCACCGACCCGTTCCACTGGCAGTCAACGCTGCACAATATCCATGACGGGAAGGGAAAAGGAGGCAAACACAGACTGAAGTTTATGAATGTATGCGCTTGTTGTAACGCGCGCCGGCGCTCTGCCGGCGGCATTTTCCGTCGGACCAAGATGACAAACAAACCATTTATTGCTGCCACCGGGAGCACTTTGCTGGCCGGCGCCGGCGTTCTGACCGGGGTTGTCCGTCACCACTCTGATGATGTACAGCAGGCAGGTGAGCAGCTTCAGGGAGAAGTTGAACACGCGGATTCTGAGGCCTGGAGGCAAAGGGCGGACCCATTTTTTTCCAAAATATAACAACGTCATGCATCAAAAACCGCGGAGCAACTACAGAGCGAGAGATGAATCACGGATGTAAATGTAACTGTTGGCGATTAATGAGAGTTGCGAAGATGTGCTGGATAAGCTCTGGTTATTTGCAGGTAGAAATGCGCTCAGATTGTCAGCACTGATTGTGATTGGTTCTCCAGTCTTATTTTGCGCCATCTCTCGTCTGCCAATCAACAGAGGCGTAAGTGACAAGTCTCATCACCATGCAATCTTATATTGATTCTTTGGGCACCATTATGATGTCTGCAGATATATGAAAGTCTGCAATAATATGATTTCAGTTCAGCTCCAGTCAGTGGGCTGTCAAATGTTCCATAACATACACCCATTAAACGAGTCACATTTGTATCGACAACCAAAATAAGACATTTTAAAAAAGTCTTTTCTTCATAAGAAAATGCATAAAAACATGGCCGGTGTTTACAATTTCTCATGTTAAAGTACAAATGTTTTTTTTTTGTTTTTTTTTCCTGAATCACTCAGCCTCAAGAGCAACGGTTTTGGAGGGAGCAGCTGGATGAGCGCCGGATGGGAACGCTGACTGAGACGCATCATGGGGACTTCAAAATAAAAGCTTTCCTACAGACCACGACACAGATGGGCGTCTTCGCTCTGCGTCATTAGGCAATGGGTCGTTGCATCAATCTAGATCGATGGATCGACCCCAGCCAGTCAAATTACGGCCGTGGTTGACTAAGTGCGTTTGTGTCTCAGCCAGCATGTTTGCGGTTATTGCTTTTGCCGGCGTTGGCCCTTAACGGACCCTTTCAGTCATGCAACAGCCAACTGAGCGGCGTGAGAATGATGTCCGGCCACTTACTTGATCTCTGGTTTTTGATGAAGAAAAGCTTCAGACGCTCCTTGAAGGTGTTTTCGTTCACGTAAAACTCTATCTGCACCCTGATAGTGAAGAGGAGGAGGAGGAGGATGAGGAGGAGAAGAGGAAGAGTGGTCACAAAAACATCAGCGGCACAGGAAAGAGGCGCACAGATGTTTTTGTTTTTTTTTCAAAGCATCAGATTTTACGCAGCATGAATATTCATCATGGGTTTTTTTTTTTCCTAATCATCTGCCTGAGGAGAGGTAATTATCCATCTCTTGTTTTGTTCTCAATCAAAGACAGGGTTACTGAAGGACGTGGAGCTTAAAAGGAAGGTGCCAAAGAACAGCTGCTACAGGCGCAATTATCAACAAAATCATGCTGCAAAAAAAACCCTATTAGAAATATTACAGGCGTGTTAGGCGAGCGCGTTGTTCCCCCTGCAATTTCACCACAGATCCACTGTGAGATGAGTCAACTTTCCTTTTGGAATCAAAATGAAACAATTAATTAATCAAGGTTTCTCCTCATGGTGCATACTTATTGGCTGGCTACAGATGAGATAGGTTTGCAGGAAGCAATCAACAGCACTGCCCGTAATGGTGAGGAAACATTTCCTACTGAGTGGCAGACCTCATCAATTTAGTAGAATAAAAACAAAACATGAATCTATCAATTATATGTAGATTCACATAAAAAAAAAGAAAATATGGTTTATAAAACTGTGGTAGTTTGGGCTGTACAGTTACCAATGGTGATTTATGCACAATTTTTTTTATTGACTTCAGGCGAGAGTGCAGACAGGGAGAAATTAAAGGAGACAGTGCGTGGGAGAGATCAGAATTTCGGCAAGACAGAGAGGGCGAGGCTGCTGCTGCTGCCGCTGCTGCGATCCACACAGTTTTGGCTCTAGAAGCCGAAAGGTCCTCAGCAGGGAAGGAAAGCCAGCGTGGGCTGATGGAGGCAGCAGCATTTCTCGGCTGTAGCAGCTCAGGTCTGCCTGATTATAAAACGGCGGCAGAGAATAATAGAGGGGGGGCAAAGAGAGGAGTGGAAGAGCGAGAGAGGGAGCAACATTGCAGAGACGTGAGAACAGCTGTCACATCTGGTCAGCAGCAGCAGCAGCAGCAGCAGAGCCGAGATGCTCCGGAGGTGTGAAGCACCTCAACTCTCACAGGTGTCCACATGCGTAATGGCGCAAGTAATGGCCGTTAATCAGCTCCTGTTGGGCGCACAATTACCAGCTGGAGGGCTCGGGCATCAATCGCAGCGCACTGTCAAAAGATGTCGCGGCAGTGAGATGCACAGCTCGGAGGGGGGACTCCGGGGGTAATGACGGGGACGGGATCTGTGTCAGCAGGTCAAGTCAGCCCCGGTGTTCACCAGCAACAGGTGAGATCTGCCGCTCCACATGGAACAGGTGCACACTCACGGGGGGTTTCCATATCAAACGGAGTTCAAGCTCCTCAGTCCATCAACAGAAAATTTTATTGTTTTATGAAAATCAATCGATCAGCCTTGTCAATCTAAGGAGGAGGATCAGGGCCACTGAAGAAGAAAAATATATAATTCTGAGAAAAAGTCGACAAAAAAGTTGGAATTCTGAGATTAAAGTCAGAATTCTCACTTTTTTCTGATACCTAAAAAAAGTGAGAATTCTGACATCGATCTCTGCCTTTTTTTTCAGAGATTTA
>CAAKHG010021710.1:12500-18180 GCA_901007715.1 Dactylopterus volitans
AATGAACATCTGGGGGGAAATGGCAAATGTGGGTGCACTGTGTGGCACTGGACTCCCGGAAGTCAGAGCCCCTCGAAAACAACTGCAGTGACCAAACAAAAAGGGACGCGCACGTCCCACCTTTTCAGGTTATTTTTGGACTTTGGGAGAAGCAGAAGCTGCACGCTGCAACATCTCTCTGTGGCACTATTTTGATGAACGAGACAAAAAACAACCGGGATGCATCTAAGTAAAATAGAAGACTGGCGTTTCCTGTCAAACTGAGACGCAACAGAGCGCGGAACCGGGATGAGAAGGGGGCGTGACGGCGAAAATCTCATCTTAAATTCTTGTTGAGTTCTGTCACAGTGTGGCCGCTGAACAACATGTTTTGTGCCCGACAATGTCAGGTAGCAGAAAGATGCGCGTGCGCACACACAAACACACACGCACACACAGACACAGACATGGAACGTCATCAAAGCTCCACACAACAGCACTTCAGGAACGCTTTTCCTTTCAGCACCATGGACAGCAGCCCAAACTCTGCTGGCTGTCTGGTTATGGGAGAATTAACCCTAGATTTTTTTTTTTTTTTTTTCTGCCATAAAATCTTAGGAAGTCAGGCAAGTGAGTATAAATAGTGGAAAAAAAAGCATAAATAGTGAAACAGATTTTTGTTGTTTAAAAAAACTAACTTGAATCTTTGTTGTCTTTCTTTTTCAAAACAAATATTTTCAGTTTTCCCTGCAATTTGGAGTGACAAAACTACTATGGCTTGAGTGATAAACTCGTGTTTTTGAGAGGTTTTCTGGTAGAAAAAAATAACAAAAAAACGATGGCAAACTTCTCCCATCTACAATACTTGTTGACACTGGCTTGATTTCCACTCTCAGGACTGACAGGATCCAAAAGCGCAATCATCGCTCACATGTCAGCATGCGGCTGTGTCAGACTTCAGTGGGACAAACAAGAGCGACACTGCATGTAAAATAACAACAACTAGCGATTTCATTGTTGCTTCTTCAATCGTTTTGGATCTGTGAAACAGCGAAACGTGCCCATCACAATTTCCCAGGGTGGTGTCTTCGGGCGTCTCTACCACCAGCCGCAAAGGCTTTTTCAAATGTCATCGAACACCAGTATCACACCAGCAAACCATCATATTAGACAGAACAGTTTGGGAGCAATAGTTTTGGAGCTTTTGTTTTAAAAATTACAAAAAAAATACTTCTTGTGTCTAAGATGCCAAAGACTTTTTTTTTTTTCTCTTTCTCTCCAAGGCCGGCGCTGCTCACCTGTCGTCGTTCTGGAAGCTCTGGTCGCCGAGCAGCAGGTCCCTGAAGCGGAAGCGGGGCGGCAGAGGAGGCACCTCGCTCTCGGGCTGCTCCATCCTCAGCTTGGAGATGTCCAAGATCACCCCGCTGCTGCTGCAGAGGGAGGAAGTAAAAGAGGATGAAGAGGAAGAAAATGTGAAGGGAGTTGTAAGAGGCGGCAAAAAATAAATAGAAGAAAAAAAGGTGCTCAAGGAGAAGGAGAGGAAGTATTGAAGGGAAGGAAACGAGGGCCAACAGGCTGCAGGTGCTGGACAGGGTTGACAAAGGAATGCAGACAGGTGGTGGGAAGCAGGCAGAGAAAGGGTGCTGACGCATTTTACCCAACAATCTACACACTGAGCTTTGGTGACTGACTGTGTAATTAACCCTCTTTACCTGCCCGTTTGCCGCTTGTTGTGCAATAAAAGCTGTTCAAACAGCATCCTGGAATTACACACAGATGATTTAAAAAAAAAAAAAAACCAACCCAAAAAAAAGCAGAGCCAGTCATTCTCTGTTCATCCACAACACCATTCATGGCGACTTATTTACCACCCTGGCGCAGATGCAGAGACAAAGAGCAGCTGAGCGTGTGGCCTTGCAACCGCATAACCTGAACGATGAGCAGAAATGTCCGATCCATGTGCCTTTATTGCACTGATACTGAAACAAAGTCCTCGCTCCTGACGATAAATCCGCCGGGAGCAAATTCAGGTTTGGAACCACCACGTATGCATATCAGGGCGCAAAGTTTTCATCAATTATTTCAGCCTACGGCAGGTGTTGATAGTCATATGTACTGCAAACCTACACTCACATGCCATTTTATTAGGTACACCCTGAATAGCACAGACATGGTGCAATGTAACATCCATTTTCATGTAATTTGTGCTGTTGGCAGGTGCTCTTAATATGTTGCCAACCATAATTCACACACATTGGATGGAGAAAATATTGGGGACGCCCCTCAGTTCCAGTCAACCGCTTCAATAACACCTGAACATCATAATCAAAGCGAGGATTAATTCCAGAGCGAGTGGTGTTGTGTTTCATTTGCTGAGTGATGCAGAGCAGAGAGACGTCACCTCCGACACCTGGAGAAAGAGGAACTACGATGCTCACTTGCAAGAATGAAATATGGATCATTTCAGACCACAATACTGTGCAACGTTATCACCATACAAAGCTGTTTTGTGGCATTTGTAGAACATTAAATGTTTGATAAACTATGTTTTATGAGATATTTTTTTTTCTTTAAGTATCCCATCCGCCTGGTTTTATCCATCCATCTATCCGGCTCGTCGCAGGGAGAGCTGAGTGTTGTGAGGATTAAAATTTGCGCCGAGAAGCAGCAGGTCACTCATGAGCAGTGAGTGTCCAACAATCTCTCCTCTCCTTCTCTGGGTTGGTGTTTGTCTGTTAAACTTGCCGCATATTAGATTAAAAAAACAAACAAACACCCATGAAGCCAAAGCTAACAAGGCACCATCATCATCATCATCATCATCATCATCATCATCATCATCATCCTCATCATGATGATGAGAGAACCAAACTTGTTGATAGTTGACTTTCTCGGTTGGTCAGATGAGCTCGCTCCTCCGCGCCTAGGTGACTTCTTCTCTTTCTACCGGACTTTCCAACACACGCCGCGGTCCGAAAATGTTCCACAGAAGCCGCGGATGCGCAGAGCGGTCCTCTCTTACCGTGGCTTGTGCTCGCTCACGGTCCCGTCGTCGTTCACGAACGATTGATTCACGTAGCACTCGCTGCACATCCTGGCCGGAGATCCGGCGCTGCCGTCGGACTGGAGCGCGCTGCTGGCGGTGGTCGGCGTCGGGTCCCCCTTGACAAAGTCGCCTTCCTGGATTAATTGCATCGGAGGGAGAGGGTGCAGTCCTGGAGAAGCGGACGCGCTGCCGTGAAAGCCCGATGAAATCTCCGCGCGTGTGCGCACGCCCCCACCCCTTCGCCTCCCCCCCCCCAACCCAACCTAACCCTCCCGCCCTCACCTCCTCAGGTGCATCTTCTGGGAGAGTTTGTGTTGGTCTGCGCAGACGCAGGCTGCAGAACTCAAAAAGACAAAAAAAAAAAAAAAAGTGAAAGATGGAGTCAGGTAAAGACAAAACAATGATGATAGCAATTATAATAACAAAACCTGACCGACTGTGGAGGATGGAGGTGCAGATCGAAAGATGACAGCTTCGTCCTGAGGTGGCGGGAACACCTAATGACATAACTGCTGCGGTGTCTTCAAGCCTGGGTGGGAAGAGAGAGATTGGCGCCACCTGCTGGAGGCTCTTCAGCATTTCAGAATTTAAATCTTGAACCAGAAAGGAGAAAACAAGTGTTTTTTTTTTTTTCAAAAATCCCCACAACAGTCGAATCATTATTAAGCAAAAAAACAAAAACAAAAAAATAACAAAACAATATCACAAAGATTATTTTATTTTTACATCACATTTAAATCACAAACCTAAGCAAACAGGGTCATGAGGAGCCTTGTAAACAAACAGCAAAGACATCACAGATCATGGCAGTGGAATGTTTTTTTTTTCCCTTTTGTTTTTTTTTTTTAATATAAAGCCTTCATCACAGTATGATAATTAAGGTGTCCGGTGAATTCAGAGAGCCACACATTTCTTTGAGCCATCTGTCAGTCGCCTTCCATGCGATAACATCACGGCTCTGGTAAATGCAAAGCAGCACGCTGTCAAATATGATGTTTGCAGGAAAAAAAAAAGATTGGCTGAAAAATGTTTTCCGCCAAAAGGAGGCCGCCGATACTTGACATGAGTCAGAAGAGAGAAGGAGCCAAGTCAATACCTCTACACTTCCAGAAGGGCCGGTGGAATTAATTAGAATAAAATGAGAGGAGGACAAAAAAAAAAGGCTGGATGTTTTATTTATTTGATGACGCAACCTGGAGCGAGTATGGAGGGGACGTGGGAGAGGTGATTCACTCAGGAGACGCTGACATGAGGCGGTTGAGGAGCTTCAGGTTGATGATGGATGTTAGTCATTCCGAAGTGGGTTTTTTTTTGTTTTTTTTTTTATTAATGCAGCAAGAAAAAGAAAAAAAAACACATCTGTGAGATTGTTGATCCCAGAATAGTTCCACATGGATTCGTTGTGTGAAAATGAACGAGATGAGAGATGTGCAGGTCCGGTTCGTTTTGGGCGGTGAAGTTCAGCAGGTGGACAAGAGCACTTAATGTAATGCAGTTTTAAAGGAAATATAGAACAGTGATGAAAAATCATAAAAATAAAAATTTTCCAACACTTTAGTAGTTGCAGTTTATTTGCAGTCTCACTATTTTTGTGTATGTTGTTTATTTTTTTTTAATGCTCACACCTCTCACTTGTGTGTGATCTGTCATCTAACACACGGTTATGCGAAATGCTCGATCATGTCTCTTTTCGATCCAATTTAATTTAGTATTCATAAAAAAAAGATGCAAATCGTAACAGGAACCGTGACAAACAACATATATTTGATGTGACAGTAGACGACATGATTTCAGTTTAATCTGAATTTTAAAGATTGCTTGCTGCCCTCTAGTGGAGACAACGAGGAGTTTGAGTTCTCCCTCATATTTCGTAAAACCCATTAAAATTTACGGAGTTCATAAACAGCGCAAGATCCTATTAATACACCAAGTAAAACTCAACATCAGAAACTGGTAGAACACGTTCGATGAGTTACACGACGTCGTCACACTGCATTTAAAATGATAATTAATGTCGATAACTCATTCAAGTAACTCATTCAGGGCTGCATATGATGTTTGGGGGGAGTGGAAATGTGTCCTCTCATCCCTGGTTATTGGTTTCCATGAAGATTTATTAATTAATTAGTCCGGTTACAGCTTTAATAGGACTATTCGAGAACACATCACAGTGACGACGCCCCAGAGGTGTACTGAAAAATCCAGACATCTGCTGAAGAACGTTTTTGGCTCAGTTTCTATTTGGGTTCCAGTCACATTTACGTGCATCACATATTCAGATGTTTTCTATTTGGGGGAAACAGGACAACAGTTTGTGCGGCACACAAAAGTACCAGACTCTTAAAACTAAAATTTCCTGAACCATTCGAGGCGTGAGTTGCTGTCAGTGCACAAAAAGGGAATAAACGCATTCATCGTAAGACCAGATCTTCTTTAATAAAATAAAATTAAAAAAAAAAAAAAAAGGAATTGGGAAGTAAAAATATTCTTGGGAACACGTGAAGTATTTGGCTGTAGTTTGGAGTTTTGATGGAGTCTTTTTTTGGTACGACAGGTGTGTGTGTGTGTGTGTGTGTATGTGACGGTTGCCTGGTGACTCCATGTTGCGAAAGTACACGAGAAGGCATAACTAAACGCGTGTTAACATACCATACC
>CAAKHG010021711.1:0-14540 GCA_901007715.1 Dactylopterus volitans
TGTGTGTGTGTGTGTGTGTGTGAGTGTGGGAGAGAGGGAGGGGGCAGCACCGGGTAAAGGAGGGGGGACTCTAACTTTAGGACCATGTGTCAGTTTGGCCGACGTCAGTTCCAGACCAGACCCGACCACCTCTTCCCCAGAGCCGCAGTCGCCGCCGTCACCAGCCGCCGCCGGCGCAGAGGTAAGAACCCCCCACTCCCCCCTCCCCCCTTCCACTGCCCTCCCCCTCGTCTTCGTCAGGAAGTGTGTGAGCGGGAATCGAACGGCCGAGCGACTCTCTCTTTTTTCGGGTTTTCTCACCTCCGATGAGTGTTGCTGCTGTTGCTCAAAGCCGCTGCTCTCGGGGGCCTGACGGGCTTCCAGGCAGCTGTCGCCCGCTTAAAAATAGACCGCTGGGAGGCCTGAGATTACACACGTACACACACACACACACACACTCTCATTCTAGCACGCGCACACACGCACGCTCGCGCACAGAGTTCAGCTTTGCCGTGAAACCTGGTAAATGTGCCGCCGTGCCGCCTCCCTGACAAGTTAACCGGCACTTTAACCCGACGCGGCGGGAGTTTACTCGTTCATCTGTTTGCTTTTGTCAGTTTTAAACTTTTAACGCCAACGTGAGGAGCTGTTTGAAGCCGAGGAGCTATTTTTGCTGTGTGTGTGTGTGTGTGTGTTGCAACAGTTTGGCAGTTTTGATTGCGTTTTCGTTAGAATCACCCTTCGTCTGGCCGATGACCCCCGGCTCTTTTCCGTGACCTCTCTGCGTCGGCTTAGAAAGCGTTTTTCCTGGCCCATACCTCACGTGGCGTGGCGGGATCTTGGTTGCCATGGCGTCCGTGGACGAGGGCGAGGATCAGACGGTGCCCGATGGAGGCGAGGAGGAGGAGAGGAGCGTCCGCGGGATCCAGTCCCACTACCTGCGCTGTCCCTCCCCCAGGTAGGACGCCGCCCTGCCAGACTCCCCTCGGAGACCGAGAATTTAAGCCGTGGATTCCCGGCGTGTTTCATCCAATCTCACCAAATTTTACAACCAAATCCCCGTTTTAATTTTAGGCCACAGCCTCGTATTTGGGGATTTGCTTTTGTTTTTTGAAAAAAAACAAACAGTATCACGTAAAAATATCACAAAAACATATAATTATTTTCCCAAAGTTGGGTAACGTTGTCTGGAATGGTGCAGCGTCACGGTGATTTACACACTGATGTTGTCTGAGCTTTAAAACGATCATCTGTTGAACGTGTTTTTGGGGTTCCCTCACATCTATGGTGTGAAACATGGAAACGAAGCAGAGGCCAGAGTTTGCCCTCCTGCGTGCTGAGCTCTGCCATTCTGCCCGTCCGTCTCCACAGCCTCTCCATGGCCTCAGAGTCCAGGTTCTCCATGATCTCCGGCTCCGACGCCGCCAGCATCTTCATGGAGCCCATCCACCTGTCGTCCGCCATCGCCGCCAAGAAGATCATCAACGAGGGTGAGAGACGGCAGAGAACCTGCTTCCTCCTGGAAGTGTTCCAGAGAGCTCCTCGCCAATTCATAGAAGCTGGATGCTATGCGGTCAAACCGCCGGTTTGAATGGGCGGCTGTGTCGTCAAAATGATCATAAAAGTTAGCTTTTTTTGCGCTCATGAGTTACAAATGCTTCCAAATAACTGATTTAAAGAGGAGCGGAGCTCCTGAAGCTCCCTCAGAGGGGCTTTCTGGCTGCAGGTCGACATTGTTTGTCTGAAGAAGTTAGAAATTACTCTGGAAAAGACCTATTTTGATGTGCAGTTGGGAAGCTTGTCACCTGATTTCCTGCTTTGCTGATGGCAAACATGTCAAAATTAGATTTAACATGTTTTAATGTGATGATGCTTTTATTATTTTCAATGTGTTGCCCTGCACTTGAAATGATCGTCCGCGCTGACTTGATCGGCGAGAACAGTGACAAACGTCCAAAAAAAACAAAAGAAAAAAGACAAATATCCACCTTTGTTGCTTTTTATGAATCTAGATATGAAACAAAGGGAGGCTGCAGGAGGTGTCTGATGACTAACCAGGTGTCAGAACTATCACAAATTCATTCTTTCTATTTATTTATTGATCCATCGCAGAAAAAAAAAAAAACCACGAGAAAAGCGTCCTTTTATGGAAAGTGAGTCTCTCATGAGAACGAACGCTCCACTCATCCAAATGCACCATTTGGTCTAATGGTCCCCGGGTCCATATTCAACCGCTCTAATTCGGTCAAACTCTCTTAAATGACTGCGGATGCTTGTTTCATTCCGCGAGCTCATTACGGGCAGCAGAGACGGGGAGACGCTCGCGCTGGACCGGCCGAGTCATGCTGATTGAGGAAATTAGCTCATATGACTCGCCGCGAAGCTCCGCCTGAATCCCATCTCTCTCCTGACATCATCGCCCGTCCAGCAGCTCCACCAATACGTCGCATAGATACAGGTGCATTTCATGGTGGAGGTCTGTGAGTCGGTGGTGTGTCGCCGTCCGGCGGTTTGACCCAGACTCGGCCTCCAAAAAACTCGCGGGCAGCTCAGACAGCCAAGTGGCGTGACCCCCCTCGCTCGCCATGGGCACGCTCGCCCGCCGCTTCCAGCCGAGCGCCCCGAGGAAGCGCCGCTGCAGAGCAGTTTAGTGCCGCCCCAGTTGTTGCTCACTGACGCCGCGCTGCAGGAGCACACAGTTTAAACGCCCCCCGCCCCCGAACACGTGGCGGCCGCGGTCGGCGCCGGCGTTGGCGAGCGGACACGCGTCCGCGGCGGCGGACGCTGGAGGTTGTGCCGATGTCCCTGCCTGTATTTCTCATTCTTACTGCCTGACTCTGAGCCTCGCTGGGTTTCACAACGTCCACATTTAATCGGCAATTTGAATCAAATTTCTACCAGAATGACGCCAGGATCAAGTCCAACAAATCGGGGCTGGTTCTGACGTCAAGACTGGCCCAGAACTGGTCCTAACCTGGCCTGAAGTGGACCAAATCTGGTCCTAACCTTGTGGAACTGGCCAAAATCTAGTCCGAACCGAACTAAGGCCCTTTTGGATTAGAAGTGCAGCCAAATATCGAGCTCATTGTCAAACAATTAGACAAGTATTTTGCTGCCAGAGGTCACGGCCTGAGAGAATTAAAGAAGATATTAATTAATCATTAATATGGAGGCCGACACGGTGGTGCCGTGGCTAGCACTGCTGCCCCATAGCAAGAAGGTGGCAGGTTGGATTCCCGGCCTGGGATCTTTCTATGCAGAGTTTACATGCTCTCCATCCCGGCGTAAGAGGACCAGCCATTTATTAGGGTTAGTTGTTCAGTTTCTGAGCAGACAGACTGGAGAGCAACGCGCCTTTGCGCTAATAAAAGATTCGACACTCGTCTGCCCACCATCAGCCCAGCGCCCGTCTGCTCACCCGAGTCTGCCGACTTTTTACGTCGCATCGCTTCACAGAATTCCTCCATCGTGAAAACCGCTCATGTCCTCGCCCCTCAGAGCTGCCGCCTCGAGGCGTTCGCACCGAATCCATCCCGGAGTCGATGCTGGAGACCGCCGAGCAGCTGATGGTGGAAGACCTCTACAACCGGGTGAGGGACATGATCGACGACCGCAGCCCCTACAACACCCCCTGTGTGCTGGACATCCAGAGGGCCATGGTGCAGGACCGCCTGGAGGCTCCCTTCAACCCTGTGGACGAGGTGTGGCCAAACATCTTCATCGCTGACAAGTGAGTTTCCTCGGAATAAGCGAGGGGAAAGTACACATCCGCGACATTTTTCTCGAAGATGGTCTCTTTTTTTGTGGGGATGATAATCAATTGGGTTTCACACCAGAGTCCTCAACTCTTAAAGAAGCGTTTGTCCTTCAGTCAAGTGAAGGACGTCGTCGCTGCTTATCAACAAAGGTCTCATTGTCCACCTCACGGCCAGTTTGGCTGGAAAAAATCAGAAATACCCAGAGTCCAAATCTCAGAGAAATGTGTTTTGTCTAGCGTGTTGTCATCAATAATGAGGAGCTTATTTTCCATGAAGTGCTGCCACAAAGAGGATCTTGTCTGCTGCCAAAAACTGACCTGCTTTCTTTGCCCAACTGGTATCTACTGGTTCGAAAACATGATCTGGGGGCCAGATAAGCTCGCTGGCTTGCATCTGACCTCCCAGACAAACTCTCGTCAGTGTCGTTATTCGCTACGTTCAATGAGGAAGTCATGTTGAGATGATGATCCGTGTCACAAGCGAGACTTCTCTCTCTCCTTCCCCATCCTCTCCCTCATCCATCCATGAACTTCGTCCTCGGGGCTTTCTTGTCTTGCAGAGACGGAGACCTTTATGTCCATCATGGACCTCCACCACTATTATGTGGTCAATATTACTGTGCATTTCTTTATCCCCCGTCCTCCAGCCCTCCTCTCTCTCTCTCTCTCTCTGTCAACCCAACCGGTCGAGGCAGATGGCTCCGCCCACCTCGAGCCAAGCTCTGTTCAAGGTTTCTGCCTGTTAAAGGGGAGTTTTTCCTCGCCGCCGTCACCGAGTGCTCATGAGGGACTTGTCGGGTCTCTGTAAATTAAAGAGTCGGTCTCAACCTGCTCTGCCTGTAAAGTGTCATGCGATGACTTTAGTTGTGCTTTGACGCCACGTAAATAGAACTGACTTGACTGAGCTGTGACGGGGTCAAAACGCTAGATTTCTCCCGGTTGCGTTTCCCTCAACTTCTCAAATCGATTCAGATGTCGAAAAATAGCGTGAGAAAGTTGGGAGCCCCAGAATAGGCTGGCCGAGCGGACTTTCCGGGCTTCCCCGCCGCAGTGGCCCTTTCGCAGGAAGGCATTAGTCTCACCGCGATTTCATAATTCCTCCTCCTCAGCTCCGTCGCCGTCAACAAGGCTCGCCTGAAGCGAATGGGCATCACCCACGTCCTCAACGCCGCCCACGGCACCGGCGTCTACACGGGGGAGTCCTTCTACGCCGGCATGAACGTCCGGTACATGGGCATCGAGGTGGACGACTTCCCCTATGTGGACATCTCCACGCACTTCCGGCCCACCGCCGAGTTCTTGGACGAGGCTCTGCTGACACACAAAGGTGAGCCCCCGCTTTGCCCTTTCTGTGCCCCTCCTCACTGGCTATTTCCTCGTGAAATGTTTTGTGGCTCTTTAATGCCCTGCAGCTCACATTGATTTTTTTAGTCGACGGTTAATTTCGCCGTCTATTCAAAAAGGGGACAGCGCAGAACATCACGCATTCTTTTTTTTTTTTTTACAAAGCCCGCAGGCAGCCGAAAGGTCTCCAACAGCCGACGCAAAACGTTTTACTTCTCACAACATCACGGCCTCCGAGAAACACAAACGTGCTCCTGGAAAGGAGGCGCAATCACAAGGCCGGCCGCCGCGCATGTGCCGTAGCTGCAGCCGGCTCCCGTTGCTGCCCCGTGACGCCAGCAGCCGCGCACACTCGCCGCCGCTGCTGTTGTTGTTGTTGTCGTCTGCAGTCACGCATTACTTGGAGCCAAAGAAAAAAAAACAAAAAACACTGCCAGCACAAATATTTACAGTAATCTGATTTATCCCTACAGATATAAAAATGATAAAATCTGCAGAGTCGGTATCTTATGGCTGCGATCCACCGCGCTGACCTGATTGAGATCTGAGCTGTTCTGCACTCGTAACTGCATGTGATTGACATTCATGTGCTTCGGTACATATGCGTCCTCATTACGTAAGAGGGACATTAAATCACACACGAGAGCAGCCGCGCTGACCTTTCATGCATATGCAGAACTTTTTCATAACTGGGAGTCCAGATAACGAGGCGACATCACACGTCAGATATCAGTGCGATTAATCAGCATGACTCAAAGGCAAATGTTAAGCGGTGCATGATAAAAAATGTGCAATATGCCTCAAAGAAATACTGTTTATACTGTTTATGCAGCCTCACGTGTTCAATATCAGTTGAACTGCAGTTTTCTTTGCCTGCAGGAAAGGTTCTTGTGGTCTCCATGATGGGCGTCAGTCGCTCCGCTGTCCTGGTGGCCTCCTACCTCATGATCTTCCAGCACATGACCATCATGGAGGCCCTGACCTCCATGAGGAAGAAACGCGCCATCAACCCCAACGAGGGCTTCCTGAAGCAGCTGCGAGAGCTCAACGAGAACCTGCTGGAGGAGCGCGACGACGACGACGACGAGACGCTCAGCCAGTGCTCCGTCATCGACGCCCGGGCGCGCGCTCGCATCTTCGGGGAGGGCGGCGACGAGGACGAGGACGATACGGATAAAGAGGAGGAGGAGCGCAGCATGATGGGAGTGAAGGCGCACTCCATCATGATGGAGGAGGAGGAGGACGGAGCCAGCGTGATGAGCAGCGTCGCCTCGTCCGCGGCGGCGGCGCTGAGGAGCGGACCGATCGGAGTGCAGA
Source organism: Dactylopterus volitans (assembly GCA_901007715.1). Classification (NCBI taxonomy): domain Eukaryota; kingdom Metazoa; phylum Chordata; class Actinopteri; order Syngnathiformes; family Dactylopteridae; genus Dactylopterus; species Dactylopterus volitans. The sequence goes on from CAAKHG010021711.1 coordinate 6,398, forward strand.
ACGGGACGGACGGCCAGCAACACGCCGGCGTTCGCACTGAGCCGCCGCTACCGGAGCGGGAAGGCGGGGAGGACGGCGATGATGACGAGGGGCTGGACAGCATGATTCGCGAGTGGCAGCGGAGGAACGAGGTTTACCAGAGCGACGACTGGTGGGAGGCGCAGCTCAACTGCGACGAGGACGACGGCGAGTCGCTCGGCGGCGGCCGGACGAGGACGCCCGGCGGAGGAGGCGACGCCGACCTGGAGAGCGTCACCAGCGAGGACGTGCGAGCCGTGAAAGAGCGGCTGAAGCGCCGCAACAGGCGCCCGCCCTCGGACGCCATGTCCACATCCAGCTGCACCAGCTACTCCGACCTCTGGAAACAGCGGCTGAGGGAGATCGAGGAGCAGGCCGCCGCTCGCTACCGCCGGAAGGAGGACGACGAGGGCAGCGAGAGCACCGCCGCGGACGGAGGAGAAGGGCAGAAGAAGATCGAGGACGAGGTGGAGAGCATCCTCTCTGAGACCAGCTCCATGTACAACTTCTGCCAGAAGAACAAGGAGAAGATGACGCCTCTGGAGCGCTGGCGGGTCAAGCGGATCCAGTTCGGCTGGAACAAGAAAGACCGGGAGGACGGGGAGAAAAGTTCTGTGGGAGACGGAGAGAAAAGCGACGCCGACGGGGAAGCCAAGACGCCGTCCTTCGAGGACGTCAACCTGACGGCCTATCAGGCGTGGAAGCTGAGGCAGCAGAAGCGTCTCGGCGAGGAGAACAAGGACGAGATTCTGGAGATGAGTCGCGGCGAGGACTCCGCCACGGTCAAGCGGCGGCAAAGGCGTGAGGAACTTTTGGAGCGTTCCAGGAAGACATTAGAGGAGAGTCAGTCCATCTGCGGCTGGGAGACGGAGAGCTGCGTAAGCGGCGGCACGGTACCTCTGTCCGCCTTCTGGGCCGGCGCCGGAGTCACGGGCCCGCCGAGCGTCGCCAACGACGACAGCATGTCCATTTTGAGCGGGAGGTCATCCGTCATATCCTCGGTTTCGCAGGCTCGCGGCAGCAGATCCTCTCAAGCCGCCGGCCCGCCGAACCCCGTGACGCCGGTTCCTCCCATCCTTCCGGTCCCGACTGTCCAGGGCCCGGGAGGTGAGCCCATGGTCAACCTGGCCAGCATCCAGAACTGGATCGCCAACGTCGTGACTGAAACCATCAAACAGAAGCAGAGCGAGATGAGCTTGCCTCCTCCGTCGCGCGCGGGATCAGAGTTTGGCTTCGGTGGCGCCAGCGTGGTTTCCGGCCGAGGAACAGATGATGACAAGGCCTCCATGCTGAGCGGCGCCTCCTACTCCAGCGCCCTGTCGCAGGGTCGCGGCAGGGCGCCGTCGGTCCTGTCAGCCGGCGGCCTCAGCGGCGCCTCCGGCCTCAGCGGCGCCTCCGGCTTCAGCGGCGCCTCCGGTTTCAGCGGCGCCTCCGGCCTCTCCGGACGGAGCTCGGCTCTGAGCTCCAGCCTGGGCGCCAAGAAGAACAAGATCACCACCACCAGCGTCCCCCTCTTCAGCCTCTTCCAGGACCAGGTCGACCTGAACAAACTGGACAGCATCGACAAGGAGATCAAATCCGAAATGAGAGGCAAGATGGCCACCTACGAGAAGAAGAAGATCCTGGAGGACAACAAGCGCAGCACTCTCTACAAGAAAAAGAAACCGAAGGGGGATGAGGATGAGGATGAGGAGGAGGAGCGGAAGAAGAGGGAGGAGGAGTTTCTTGAGGAAGCAAAGAAAAAGGAGAAACCTGCGAGGACTTACGGCCTCTCCGGGTGTCTGACGCTCAATCCGGCTCTGGAGAAAGAGAGGAACACCAGCGTGGACGACTGGCTGAAAAGCGTCAGGCCTCCGCCGAGAAAACCGGCCTCCGGGTCAGAAGCTGGACCTTCGGAGGACCCTTACGACGATCTGGACGCCTCCGCCTCCGAATTCGACTTCTCCAGCCGCAGGGCCTCCTACTCCGCCGACGAAGAGGAGGAGGAGTCGTACGGCGTCGCCTCCAGATACAGGTCACGGCTACACCAGGATGCGTCTGGCGAAGACGCCGGATATTCCTGTAACGGGCTGGATCAGAGCTACAGCCGGGCGCGGCGCTCGTACGGCGCCCACAGCGACAGCGAGGAAGCGGCGGCGGGCCACCACGACTTCTCCAGCAAGAGAAAATTCACTCAGTATTCCCGATATGAGGACAGCGAGGCGGAAGGGAGGAGGGGAAGGAGGGAGCAGGACGCCAACGACGAAGAGGAGGACGACATCGCCACCTTCATCGCCCAGACGAGGCAGAGGATCAGAGCTCGGGCCGCCGCCGAGGCCGAGGACGACGAGGTGCTCGCCGCCTGGAGGGCGCAGCAGGAAGCCAGAGCCCAGGGAGGAGGCCAGTCGTGAGGAGACGGGAGACGCGGGGAGAGTTTGAGGGAGCTCGGAGCATGACGGGGAACGCCGGTCACCCTGGAGACGGGTTCACACGCACCTGCCTACTGCATGGAGTACACACTGAGTACCACTACACACCCATACTGCATAGACGACACACTGAGTATGAGTAAACACTCATACTGCATGGACGTCACACTCACGACTACAAACTCATACTTCATGAGTACTCCTACGCACTCCTGGTTCATGTACTACACACTCACTACCACACTCTGATACTTCATAGACTATACACTCACGACTAATACACACACATACTTCATGGACAACACACTCACTACTACACACTGATACTTCATGTACGACACACTCACTACAACTGCACACATACTTCATGTACTACATACTGGCCACTGCTGCACACTCATACTTCATGTACAGCATTCTCACAACGGCTAACTCGTACTTCATGTACTACATTCTCACAATTACAGCTACATAATGACTACTACATACATTTCATGTACTCCATACTCATACCTCAAGCACTACATACGGACTAGGAAACCAAGTAGTAAGTACTCAGTCTAGCACAGCGTTCCCGGTGAAGTATAAGTGCTGTACTGTTACGTTGTACATCTTCGAAACAAAAGCAGCTCCGGTGTTTCTTGCTAGCGGCTTACCGCTCGCTACGTTTTTTTTTGTTGCTCACTCCGAAAATCTCGGAAAGCCTCGGCGCGAATGTCCCAGCAGCCGTGATTTTGGGAAAAAAAGCCGAGCAAACATCTGGCATTCTCACATGGCTGCTTTTTTTTACAAGCATGCTAACATGTCTCCAGTTTTATAGCAACGAGTGCTACCTGCTTCCACGGCCGCCGTCTGAGCAGATGCGATGCATTGTGGGGGAAAAGCCTCACGCGAGTCTCCGTGTTTGCTTCGCGTGCATCTCAGCTCCTCCCAGCAATCGGAGTCCACAGCGGGCGATTTCTCACGTACACAAAACTCGCGTACGATGCGGATGAAGCGCGCGACACACTCGATTTAGTGTTGAAAGTTCGTGTGTGATTCTGAACCAGGATTTCATAGATCCGTTATGGCCTGAGGAGAATCATCAGTCAATGAAACCAGGGCTGTGCGTTAGGGACTTTCGCTGTTTTGTAAAAGTTGGTGACGTTTTGGGGTTTTTTTTTCTCTCAAAGGGAAAATTTTTGTTTGGAAGAAAAAAAAAAGAAAAGCAGCTTTTCCTTTATTTCATGCATCAAGCTTCTAAAAGGACGTGTTTATTGTTAATAGCAAATAGAAATATAATAATTCATCTCAAAACTGCGAGACTGATTATAGAAGACATTCATGCATATTTTCATAGATAATTGCAGAGATATTTTCGATAATAATTTAACACTCGTGAAATAATTTAATCGGTCCAATAAATGTTCTGGTTCTTGACGACTTGTGATCTGCTCTTATTTTGTTGACTGGTGTTTGAGGTGCACACAGGAATCTTTTTATTTATTTGGGTCAGGAATAATTTTTTTTTTATCTATTTGGGTCATTTTAGAGGTTCATTTTTCTTTCTTCTTGACTGTTCAGCAGATATTTCTGGGAAGAATGTGTCCCAGTTCTGATCATTCGATTCGGTCCGGTGATTGGAGAGTTGTTTTCGCCTCATGTGGGGCGCGTGTGAGCGAGTGCGCTTGGAGCACCATCTAGTGGACACGTGTAATATTGACTACGAGGAAACAATGGAAATAAGGACATTTTATAATTATCCTGTGATTGGTTTCTCCTCCTACTGCCCTGAATTCCCAGATCATTAAAAAAAACCTCACTCAACTTTTTTTTTTTGTTTTCATCACATCTCCCTTAAGAATACAGTAAATGTGGCATTAAATCCACAATTGTGAATTTATGAGTAGAGCTGCTGACGTAACAAACACATGTGAGACTTGAACACACATTGCAGCTTATGGCAAAGCTTTACATAACACACGGATAAACAGCCGAGGGGACGGGGATCACCGGGCCGTGAAAAATGCACTTCAAAACAAGTTTTTTTTTTAATCCATATTGTCAAAATTTGGTTTGGCAAGTTGTTGCTGGTGTTTTCACTGACCTCAAAAAGGGAGTAAATGTTTGACCTTTAGCATCAGCGTATGTCCATGTGAAATAGCCGAGATAAAACATCCACGTTCGAAGGTAAGGACAGAAATTAGCTTCAAGATTGATTTATATTTAAAGGAAAGCAAACTATGTGCCATAAACAATCAATACACCCACCCCCATCAAATTCACGTTATGATTGGATTCATATACTTTCATGCACATAGGTTTTGTCAGTGCGGCGAGGCCATTTTGAAACGGCGGCTGGACTGCCGTGAGTGAAAATTCGCCGTAATTATTATGAGATGTTTGTGGTGTTGTTAAATTATGACGGCGTTGCAGACTGTGCATGTTCTCACCCGTTAGCGCTCGACGCGGCATTGTGGCGTGTTTAGGCTGTAAGCTGATGTGTTCAGGCTTCAGTTGCTATGAAAACCAACCAGACAACCCTTGAAGAACATTCATTTTCAGCGGCTCTGCTACCCAATTTGGCATAAATATAAATAAATATATCCATAAATTTGCTGGTCTTATTTCCAACTCATTAATCCCAATTAAAAAAGGTCATCTGAGGCGGGAACCTTCCACGCAGTTGTGCTCCAGTTCGTATTACACAACGTGTAATCTGAAAGTGAATGTGAGGGAGGGATACAAAACAACGGCGCTGCTTCTTGAAGGCGAGCTGCTGAGGGGCGTCTTTAACCTGAGGCCGTCGCCCGCCGCCGCTGGCAAAGGGCCGGCGACGCATCCTCACGTCGACACGTCCGAGGAGAAAAACAGAGAATTCCAGCAAAGCAGAAAGCGAGATCACACCTGAGAGATTAAAGTATTACAGGCCGAGACGGAGAACGTGGCCTTCGGCTCACCAGACTTGTGGATTGTGGGGTGACGTGTGCCGTGTTTCTGCCAATCAGCATCAGTTAAATCCCCTCTTGACGCTTTTGTAACGTCGTCAAGTGACTCGAGCGCAGGCGGCACCAAATGCTCCACGTTCCTCCGGCCATTCCCAGCACGCTGAGCGGCAGGGGAGCGTCGCCATGGCGAGCTGGTGGACGGCTGCGGACGTGCTGGACAGTCTGGACGTGGAGGAGGGTTCCATCGTTTCCCGGGTGATTCAGGCCGTCGGGCTGTTTGGGGACATTCTGTCGCTGGAGGACGTGATGGACCCGATGATGTCGGGAGGTGGAGGAGAAGAGGAAGATGAGCCAGCTGAAGAAGGAGCAGGGGTGATGCCAGAGGAGAAGGAAGAACAACAAGTTCAATACTGGAGTGATAAAAAGGAGAGCAGAGGTGAGGAGGAGGAGGAGGAGGAGAGAAAGGACTTTCAAACGGGAGGAAAAGTGGAGAAAGAAGTAGAAGATGGTGGAAATATGAGGGAGGAGGAGCGACAAGTAAACATGGAGGACGACACAGCCGGAGACAAAGAGACCGAGGAGCAAAGATGTGGAAATCTGGAGAAAGAAAAAGAAAAAGTGGATAAAAAAGCGATGGACGATGAAAAGGAGGACAAGAAAGGAGCGGAGGAGGGAGACGAAAAGCAAATGGCACAAGAAAAGATGGTAGAATTAGAGGAGGATGAACAGACGGAGAAGGTGGAGGAGGAGGAAAAGGCAGGTGGAGGTGAAGGTGATGAGGAAGAGGAGGTAAAAGAAAAGATGGAGAGTCATGAGGAAGGAAGGGAAGAAAGAAAAGAGGAGGTGGAGAAGGAGAATGAGGAAGATGATGGCGAGATGGACATAGAGACTCAAGGGGAAGAGAGGGAGGAGAAGAATGAGGAGAAGGTGGAAGAAGGTTTGATGGAGGAGGGCGTAGAGAGGGAAGAGACGATTCAGGAAGAAAACAACAGAGAGAAAGAAGTGATGACTCAGGAAGAAAAAGAAGAGAAGGAAGTAAAGGATGGCAGAGGAGAGAAAAATATGAAAGGACAGGGAGAGAATGAAGATGATGGAGGGAAAAAGGTAAGTGAAGGAGAGGGACAGGTGCTTGTGGAGGAACGAAGAGAGGAGAAGGATGAGGAGGAGAGGAGGAACGGATACAGTGAGGAGGAAGAGGTGGAGGGAGAGGAAGAGAAAAGGGTAACTGGTCAGGGAGAAGAAAAGGAGGAGGTGGTGGTGGAGGAAGGGAGGGAGGAGAAGGATGAGGAAGAGAGGATGAATGACAACGACGATGAAGATAAAGAAGCAAAGACTCGGGAGGAAGAGGAGGAGATGGTGGAGGAAGAAGGACTAAAAGAGACACAAGAGGAAGGAAAGGTAGAGAGAAAAGAAGAGATGGGGAGGGAGACGGCGGAAAATGATGGAGAGAAAGAAATGAAGACTGGAGAGGAAGGAAAGGATGCAAAAGCAGATGATGGAGGAGAGAAGATCATGGAGGAAGAAAGTGAGGATGGAGGGATGAATCAGGAAGGAGAAGATGGAGAGAAAAAAGAGAGTCAGCAAGAAGTAAAGGAGGTTGCAGAGAAAGGACGAGGGGAGACGGATGAGGAGGAGAGGAGAGGAAGAACAGATGTGATGGAGGAAGAAACAGGACCGGAGAATGAAGAAGATGATGGACAGAAAGGAGCAAAGACTCTGGAGGAAGAAGAGGACATAAACGAGGACGACGGAGGAGAGGAAACGATGGAGAGTCGTGAGGAAGAAAGTCAGATGCAGGAAGAAAGGGACGGGTGGAAAGAAACAAAGACTGAAGGAGAAGAAAGGGAGTTTGTGAAGGAAAGCGGAGAAGAGAGGGATGAGGAGGAGAGGAGAGGAAGAACAGAAGATGAGATGGAGGAAGAGGTAGAAAATGATGGAGAGGAAGAAACAAAGACTCTGGAGGAAGAAGATGATGTAAAAGAGGACGACCGAGGAGATGAAATGATGGAGAGTCATGAGGAAGAGAGGGAGAACGGAGGGATGATCCAGGGAGAAGGTGATGGAGAGGAAGAAGGAAAGAGCCAGCAGGAAGGAGAAGAGGTTGTGGAGGAAGGAGGAGAGGAGACGGGTGAGGAGGAGAGGAGAGAGAGAACAGAGGATGCGACGGAGGAAGAAACCGAGAGAGAGAACAAAGATGGAGAGAAAGAAATGGAGAGTCTGGAGGAAGAAAAGGATGTAAATGAGGACGACAGAGGAGAAGAAACGATGGAGTGTCATGAGGGAGACGGGGATGGAGAGATGATCCAGGGAGAAGGTGGAGAGGAAGAAGGAAAGACTCGGGAAGAAGAAAAGGATGGAAAAGAGGACGATGTAGGAGAGAAGATGATGGAGGGAGAAAGTGAGAATGGAGGGATGATTCAGGAAGTAAGTGATGGAGAGAACGAGGAGGCGAGAGCAGAAGGAACCGAGGAGGCGATGGAGGGTGAAGTGGAAAGAGCCAGTGACGGAAATGATGGAGAGGAAGAAGGAAGGTCTCAGGAGGAAGAAAAGGATGCAAAAGAGGGTGAGAATGGAGGGATGAATCAGGAAGAAAGTGATGGAGGGGAGGAAGCCAAGACCCCGGAGGAGGAGGATGAGGTGGAGGACGAGTTGACCACCACCACCACCACCACCATCACCCCTCCGTCGCATCCAGGAGGCCCTGCTGGAGCTGCTGACGCGGCACAAACGGCCGACCATGACTCGGGCGCTGGCAGCGGCCCCAGCGAGGACGTTTATGCCGCATGGCCG
>CAAKHG010021717.1:0-10233 GCA_901007715.1 Dactylopterus volitans
GACATGCCTATCAGGTGGGCTTACACACACACGCTACGCACACACACACACACACACACACACACACACACACACGCACGCGCGCACGCGCGCACACACACACACACACACACACACACACACACACACACACACACACACACACACACACACACACACACACACACGCACGACGCACGCACACGCACACACACACACACACACACACACGCACACACGGACGCACACGCAAACACACACATACGCACGCACACACACAAACCACATACTCATACTTCATGTCCTGCATGCAGACTTCTGTGTACTACTACTACATACTCGTACTTAATGCACCACATACTCATACTTCATATGCAACATGCTCGTGTTACATGTCCTGCAGGCAGACTACTGCATTCTACTACTACATACAGTACAAACTCGCACTTCGTGTACTACTAGTACAAGTGCCTCACGTATGATTGGCTGTTCAGGCGGAGGGGCGGGACAGGTGTCGTGCGTGTGAAGAAGCTCTGGTCAAGAAGGGTCAAAGGTCAACCATGGCAGCCACAGATTCCACGGTTCTTTCACTCAGGAGATCGTGGAACCCAAAGCAGAACATTCTGGACTCAGATCATACAGGAGCTCAGATTCCTGCTGCTGCTGTTGTTGTTGTAGTAAACAGGCGCCTGTTTGCTAACACATTAGCCACATTAGCTAAGACACTGGGAAAGCTGCCACAGCCGGGACAAACAAGCCCATGAATGCAGGGTTAAAGAGTCGAGAGGGGAAACGTGGCGGCTGCGCGGCAGAGAGCCGCTGCTGAGACGTGTCGGAGAGCGGAGTGAGTCACCGAGCGAGGGGGCGGGGCTACAACGGCGAGCGAGGCGGAGCAGGTCACAGCCGCTCCAGGAGCTGCAAACACATTAGCTTATATTAATCTTCCTACTGCACATGCTATCAGCTGTGTCAACTTTTGAATTTCCAGGAGGGATGTAGCGCGCGCTTGTGTGTGTGCGTGTGTGTGTGACTGTATGTGTGCGTGTGTGTGTGGATCGCACTTATCTGCGATGTGTGTGTGTGTGTGTGTGTATTTTCTCTATTTCATAATGGCCTCATTGGCTGCAGGGGCGCCGCTATAATAACATACATCAAACTTGGCACAGAATACATGCAAACAAATCACCCCCGTGTGCAGCCAGGGATAACCTCGGCTGCTCACACACACACACACACACACACACATGCACGCACACACACACATGCACGCACACACACACAGACATGCAGGGGAGGGGGGGGCAGTACTATCTGATTTGGTGCACTGGGCCCGATAGATCACTGGAGGACGGTGAGGTTGGCGGCGGGGAGGGACAAAGAACTCAGCCCCAGTAACCTCCATCTTTATTATCAGGTGCATCATGGGAGAAGAAGAGGAGGAAATACCAATAGAAGAAAGACACACACACACACACACACACACACACACGGTCCTAAAACTTGTATTAGAGTCAGTACTAAATCATTCAGAGGCCATTTCTATTGGCCCAGTGTCCAGGTGGCATTCTGCTGTTAAACAGGATAAATGCTCAGGTCATAAATCAATATCCAAATATCAGCTTAGAGAGAGTGAGAGCAGACACACACATACACACACACGCATGCACGCACGCATGCACGCACGCACGCACGCACGCACGCACGCACGCACGCACGCACGCACGCACGCACGCACGCACGCACGCACGCACGCACGCACACACCCTCCTCCTTGTTTGGGCTACTGTATCTTTTATTAGGAGGGTGATGAATTTATTTGTCGGGCCACATTTGCTCAGTGTCACGTTGTAAATAATAGAACACTCCCGCAGTGTAGGAGTTTGTGCATTAGTGTAAACCCTCAAGACACACACCACACACACACACACACACACACACACACACACACCTGCATGCACGCACGTTTTTTTGTCGGTCGAAGAGCGGCGCTTTAGAAAAAAAAAAGATCAAGTCATCTCTGTAAGGTAAAAATCTTGTATCGCCGCGTATCTTGTACATTTCACGCTTTCACGCCGGATTAAATGCTGCCTCACAAGTTAAGAGCAAACTCCAGTAGTGGAGGCTCGCCGTGATCGCCTTTCAGCCCGCTTTAGATAATATAATGCACTGGCCTGCAGCTAAAACAAGGTTCCAGAGATATGTGGTTTTGCACCTGACAGCAGCAGCGAGGAGCTGCCTGGAGGAGCCCATGAACCTTTACGTGGCTCCATAAAGTTTGAGCTCAGGTTTTCTCAGAAGTAAATCAAAGGTGATGTGGAAAATCTTTTGGCGCTCTCTCCGATTTGGACGCAGCATCAAGATCAGAGTCTTCGCCAATATGTTGTTGCCTCAATCCATTTTCCAGCCTCTGTGTGTGTGTGTGTGTATGTGTGTGTGTGCCTGTGTGTGTGTGTGTGTGTGTTCTTCTCCGTCATCCGCCGTTGAAGGATATCCGCGCTGCTGAGGATGTGCACTTTTAGTTCTGCATGGTGTGCGTGATGTGGGAGGACGGCAGCCTGCAGGGGCGCCGCTCAGGACCAAGATTACAAACTTCTGTCAGACCCAAAGAAATGTGGAGGAAAGTCCAAACGCGAGTGTGGTGGGCTTTTTGCTGTTTTAATTTTTTTTTTGTTGGTGCACAAAGAACAAGAAGATTGATATTTCTAAGTGGTCTTAATGTTCTATGTTTTGCCAAGCTGATTCTTTACAGACACATTTCACATCAGACCGGCTGTCTTCTGCTTCATCATCATTAGCTACCTGTTGCTGCAACAGCCTCCAGTTTTAGAGGCCATGCGAAGTGTTTTGGCTGTTTAAAGACACATTAATAAAAGCCCACAGGTGTCCTGAGATGGTCCAGGCTGGGAGGTGGATCTTCACCTGGCTGACACCCTGAAATACGTTTTCACTGATCATAATCGCATAGAGCCTGAAAACATGAAAGTACCCGCGTAAATGTGCCCAAGATGCAGTGATCAGAGAGCTCAGACCAGATGCCCGGGGGGCCTGCACAAGGCCTGAACGGTCCACCTTTGGAGGACAGCCGGAGGGGCTGAAGGACTACAGAGCAGGAGGCCTCCAGCAGATGGCCTGAATGAATGCCGGCTCAGCGGGGGCGGGGAGCTGCAGAGGAGGGATGAAAGAGTGGAGGATGACCCAGGAGCCAGCGAGGAGCGTCGAGCAACCTCGGAGAGCAACACTGGTGCTGGTGATGACAGAGGAGCTGCTCAGGAAGTAGAGCCTGGTGCTAGTGATGAGGGAGTGCAGGACCAGAGACCAGAGACAAAGTAGCAGGGACACCAGAAACATCTCCAACAGAATACTTGGACTGATGCAGGCTGGACTCTGAGGTTTTGAGTTGAAGCAGAGCAGGATTCTGGAAATGTATCTCAGGCTTTGGAGGGCTGGTGCAGCTCAGGCACTGCACATGTGAGGAACTGCAGCACTGAAGGCTGGAGGGGCTGCAGCACAAGCTCTGAAATCCTCTGCAGAGCAGAATGACTAAAGATGCTTCTCTTGGAACCGCAAGACTTGGACGGCTGTGAGACAGGAGGCTTGGGAGGCTGCGGCCTTGGCATGGAAGACTGCAGCTTGGACACTGGAAGCCCACGACACCGCCCCACCACAAGGAACCGGGAGGGCTGCAGCACCTCTGGAGAAAGCTGCAGCTCAGGCCCTGGAGACCTGGAGTGAATCTGAGGTGACGGCACCGGCGGACACTTGTGGAAGAAGCTTTGGCGGGAAATCCTGGTACTTAAGTGGTGATGTTCCTCCTTCACAATTGGGAATAGGCATTTGGAGAGGAGCAGAATGACTTGGACTTTGGAAGTGGAAGGAGCCCTGCGGCCTGAGAGAATCACCTTTGGGAACTCAAGAGGATTCTGCAGCACAGCTTCCAATTGGCCGGGCGATCTTGGTTCTGGCCCTCCGACGGTCCTGAGCTCTGGGTGGTGACCCAAAGAACGAGACAGTGAATACAAGCAGCGAAAATGAACGTCCTCGCGGGATGGCCGGGGTCAGCCTCAGGGGGTAGGGGGAGGAGTTGGGACATTCAGGACAGGCTCAGAGTAGAGCCGCTACTCCTCCACGTCAAGAGGGGTCAGCTAAAGTGGTCTGGGCATCTGGTCAGGATGCTGCCCAAACGTCTCCCTTGGGAGATGTTCTGGGTGTGTCCCACTGGGAGGAGGCCCCAAGGTGGACCTGCTGGAGGGATTTTGTCTCCCAGCTGGCCTGGGAACGCCTTGGGGTCCCCTACAGAGGAACTGGTGGAAGTGGCGGGGCAGAGGAGTATCTGGGTTCCTCTGCTGAGTCTGCTGCCCCCGCGACCCGGACAAGCGGATGAAGACAAGTACTCCCAAAACCAGACCACCACCACCACCTGAGGCTGACCAGAAGTGGACTGCAGGCCCGAAGGAGGCAGAATCTCGCCTGGTGGACTGCGGCAGGACAGGAGGTCGGTGTGTTTGCCAGACACAGAACCCGATGGGCAATTAAAAAGACGATGGTAAACAATTCTCAGAGACATGAACGATGGGTCAATAAAGAAAAACACTTTATCAATAAACACAACAATCCAGGAGCAGCTGCATTAATCAGCCCGCTTTCATCTTCGGCACCTTCCTCCGCTCTGGAAAAGAGGCAGAAAACTTAAATCGCTCCTTGTAAAGCAAATCATTTCCAATTTATGAGCTCGGTTGATCAATATCAGGAGCATGTTCAGCATATCTTAGTTAAGGTCAACAAAAGCACAGATCACAGCCGCTGCAATGGCCATTAGAGTCAATCTTAGATGGATTTATTCTTACAACTGTTGTCAAATTTCTTTTAAAAGTGGCAGAAAAATCACATGATCTTTATTATAAAGATCCATGAATATCCAAATCAGCCCGGCAGTAAGCTGTCCCTTCTTAAGGATTATAATTTTGAGCATATGCAGACAAGCCATGAGATATCGTCCCAGACCTGCTCGAGACAGCTAGGTGGTCTCAGATAATGAGGACTGGACCAGAACTATATCAGAAACCTCGGCTGCTTGGACTGAAATAATCGCATAATATGTTTCTTAAATTTATCGCAGACCCGAATGGATGTTAAATATGACCATCCATCTCACAGAGAGCGCAGTGTTCATACCAGAGAAAGTCCGCATGCATACCAGTGCTTAGATGCACGTAATCATGTCATTTGCTAGCGTACAGCAGTGCAGGAGATATAGTTTTATGAAGTAGTTGTGTATAATCTGCACGACACGAATCATCGAAGACCACCAGGACTCGGAGCCGCTCTGGATGCACCATTTCCTCTTTAAATAAAAAAAGCGCTGTGATCCCGCCGCGGTGTTGAATATTTCCCAGGCACCCTTTTTTTTTTTCTTCCCGGGGTCGACCCGGATCCCCCATCAGTCAAGCAAATCCACGGCGGCGATATTCAGCATTATCACTTGGGGAAGATCGGCAACATCAAATAAAATCGTGTATGTGTAAGTCTTTCTGCCGGAGCGCGTTTAAAGATCCCGCTCAAAAAAATCCAGAGGTGATTAAACTCCTCAGGCGTCTCGCTTTGCTCTTTGAACTTCAGCACAGCCTTATATCCTCCCTGCCGGACCAGAAAATGTATTAAAATCCATTCATTTTTCAATATGTGCCCATCCAGGAGTCCGTGACTGAGCTTTTGGACTTGAGCGGCACCTGCTCCACATTCATAAGAGACTTTTAGCGCTGCGTCCGAGCAGATGACCCGTCCGCTGCTGCCGGGAAACACAGCCACATCTTCTGGTTTCAAGCCGGCACCTCATCATGTTCCCCCTCATTTGATGCTGCTTGTTTTTTCGGGTCAGCTTAAAGGTTCACACATCACGAGACTCAAGCATCAACCTCCCGTGAGTCAAGGAGAAAATAATTTAACATAAAGGTCCGAAACAACAAAAGGAACTTTACATTTCAGTGAGTTGTGACCTGAAAAGTGGCGATTAAATCATCATAATTCAGTCATATTAAAGAGTATAATCCTTTGCAGCCATAGTAGTTCTAAAATTAAAATGAATATATACGAATGCGTCACATTAGGTCGGTTTAAAATGTAATGATGGTGGTAAACTCGGTTCGTTTTATGGACTCGGGTTTGTCCGAGTGATTCACTGAAGTGATCCGGTTCAAAAATGTAAAATGGACAAATCAATAACTGGTTAACCAAAATTTAAATATGTTAAATGTAAAACAACAACCAAATAGAACCAAAAAAAATGTTAATTGTGCAAAAGCTATATAAGTTGTGTTTATAAAGATAAAATACTTTAAAATATTTTAAATAGCAAACAAAAACAACCGAATGGGACAAAACAAAATGGGAGAAAGCAAAAAGTATATAACTAAAAACATAAATTAAAAAATGCAAAAAATAATAACAATCACCAGTGTGTTTAACCGCTTGTTTATTGCAATATTTAACTTATTACTTAGATTACTTAGATTCACTGGAGTGAATCAGTGAACCGGATCATCTGAGTCCGCCATGATTCCGCTAACTGGCCTTGTGTACTTAGCATTAGCCAGCCGGAAGACTCTATGGATCCGGGTCCATGGAGACCTCGGACTCGTGATTCCTGATTCAGTAAGAAGATTCGAATCATTAACCGGGCTGATTCAGGAACCCAGCAGCTCTACTATGGAAGCTGTAAAACAAAATTTGCCGCTATGTAACGTTAGCTAACCTCATTGTGAACAATGAACTTTACAAATAAACGACACATGTAGCTTTGTGGCTGCGCGTCGTTAGCGCAGCTCAATGCTAGCCAACCAAGATGTTGCAGCTCATCGAGGGGCTGCTCTGGGTTGGCAGTTAACCAGGGAGCGCGAGTCAAGGCTGCAGCGTGACTCTGGACTCCTACGCCAACATTCAACAAAGTGCGAAACAAAAGTTATTAGCCGAGTCACCAAAAAAAAAAAAAAAAGTGCAAAAAAAGTTCAAAAAGTGGCTGGTGTCGAGCAGAATTCCATGCAGTGAAGTTTCTTCTTCAGCGAGACACAAACCCGAGGCGGTCTGGACCCGACTGACTCCTGAGCTGCTCGGCTCCTGTTTCTACTCTCTGGATCTTGTGTAACCCGGCCGGCTCTGCTCTCCTGCCTCCGGGGTTTAAGCCTACCCATTTTTCTTAAAAAGACCATCTCGTCCTTGGACATGCTGGTGCTCTGCCCTCCATATTTGGTGGTGTACTCTACTTCTCTGACTCTCATTTGTCAGTTTTTCTGCTGCCGCCACCTCGTCCTTGGCGCCCGTCCAGTGCTCCGGGGATCTCTGGGGCTTTCTGGGAGTTTTCCAAAGCGTTTGCCGCCATGTCGTTGACGGTCGTCCACGCAGGGTTTCTCTTTGCTTAAAGCTTCACGCATTAAGCTGCATGAGCCTCTCTCACTCCTGAACAGGGGGGCTGTGGGAGACCTTCAGCTGATTAAATCTATCAGTCATCTGGCAGCGGCTTTCATCCGGAGCGACTCACATCTGAGACACATTCATACGCATTCATACCAGAGCCAATCAGAGGTTCGGTATCTTGGACGCGTACTCCGAGCACCGACTGAGCAACCTGCCGACTACTAGAGAGCCGCGCTAGCAGCTGAGCTACGTCGTCCATCTAACAAGCGCTATGGATAATCAACTAGCAACAGTCCGTGTTTGGTTTGGTCGTTGTTATTGACTGCAGAGTGAAAAGTTAGCAAAGTTAGCATAGCACAAAATCAATATGTAAGAGAACACGTGTACAGCGCCACAGGTACCAGATAACAAAACGTGACCGTAGACGTAAACGAGTCCCGCGTCAGTGTGCTGCTGATTAGAGCCGAGAGACCGAAGCGGCGTTTCCCACGATCGCGTCCCACGCCGGTTTATGGACGAGTATTCGGAGGCCTCCAGTCTGAGGCGTCGTCTGCCATCGTTGTGGGTTTTTGATGCCTGAAGTGACCACGTCTGCATGAGAGGTACTTTTTGTTTGACCGAGGCTGGGGCCAAGTTTGCGTACTAAATCACAAGTTATCAGCTAATGCAAGAGAGCTAGCTTGGTTAGCAAGCTTAGCATCATAATGCCGTTTCCTATTCACGATGTGGCGTTTATATTAGATGCTACTTTTGGCTGAACTTTGGAAACACAACAGAAATTCGTTGACGCGCCAGTTACACAGCTAGCCAGGCGGCTAACATTACATTAGCAACACAGGAAAAATGGTATCACAGTCACTCGACAGCTGGCAGGCTAAGGTGATCTCAATGACAGCCGGACCCAACTTTTACTCCTCCATGTCTTCTCATTAAATTTTGTTTGTTTGTGTAGGATTAATTTGGGTTTTGTGCTTTTTTTTTTTTTCTTCTTTAGCCTCGAGATCTATTGGAATAATTGATTTTGCCCAGGCGGTTATTCATTATTCACATTCATATCTGTTGCAAAAACTCTAATGGCTGAGTTTCAACCAAACTTCAGAGACTCGACTTTGATGTATATGCTCGAAGATGACTCACCAGGAAAGAAATATAGAGATATGGGTGACCTATTAAGCCGTGGAAACAGCGTTCAAACCTAATGATTGGCTTCTTCATTGCGGGCGTGCACGGACGTGCGCTCGCTGGGATCTTCGGTTTGAAGGAACATGTTCTCCAGCGAAAGGGAGCAAGGAGTGTCATTGTGAGGAAGGTTTGGTTCTGAAGCTGTTTGACACATAAATATATTCAGAGGAGGAGATGTTTGATCTGATGGGTTTTAGATTTGACTTGTTTCTGACAGCCTGTCACGCAGTTAACCTTTAAGCTGTCAGACACACACCCACATACACCGACACACACACACACACGTACACACACACACACACACACACTGAAAAATCAGCATTCATGCGCATAACGTAATTTAACTCAAACTTTTTACACTCACCCACCACTTTATTAGGTTCAGCTGCTCGTTCATGCGAGTGTCTCAGCAGCCAATCACGTGCCAGCAATTGGGCGCATGCAGGAGTGTGGGCGTGGTCAAGAGGATCCGCTGAAGTTCAGACCAGCATCAGGATGGAGGAGAAAGGTGGTTTAAGTGTCTCTGAAGGTGTCCTGGTTGCTGGTCTGAGTGTCCCAGCAGCTGCTGATCTACTGGGGTTCTCACACACAACCATCTCTAGGGTTTACAGAGGATGGTCCCACAAAGAGGAGACACCCAGTGATGCTCAGTTCTCTGGGAGAAGATGAACTGTTGATGTCAGAGGTCAGAGGTCAGAGGCAAGGAGGCGCATTTCATACCCAGGAGCAACTCAGTGTGCTTTACATAGAAAATGAAAAGACAACTAAAAAACAAACAAACAAACACGAATTTAAAAAAAATCAAAAACAGAAGTTAAAATGATGAAAATCATATAAGTGTGCAGAATATAATAACCATTTGCTTTAAAATCATTAAAAGGACAAACAGAGCAAATGACAGATTAAAATGTATTAAAATTACATGTTCTAAGGACGTGTCATTCGTGTTATTCATGTACTCTGGACCTCAACCATGCAGTGATTCCTTGACCAGGAGCAGGACTTTAAACATCTATTCTACACTGACTGGGAGAGCCGGTGTAGAGACTTTAGACCTGGAGCAAGGAGCTCTGATCTCTTTGTTCTGGTCAAAACTGGAGCTGCAGCTGTTTACCGCTGGTTCGTGGGAGTGCGGTCAGAAGGCCGTCACAGGCGGTCGAGTCTGCTGGAGGTGAAAGCGGGAATCAGGAGGTCAGAGAAGAACGGCCGAGGACGCAGGAGAGCGTCTCTGAGCAGAGGCGGGATGGACCCAAATGCAAGAAAGGGTCAAAAAAAAAGAAAAGAAAAGATATTTAATTCACAAAATCTAAATCAGGGTACGGGTGGGCAGGCAGGACAAAGCTGGAGAGAACATCAAATAAAATCAGGAGAAACTCAGAAGATACTGCTCAAAGTATTCACACACACACACACGCACGCACGCACGTGCGCACACACACACACACGCGCGCACGGCACATGAGAGCAAACAGAGCTAATCACACAACAAGGACCAGGTGGGTGGACGGGAGGCCGAGGAGGAAGCCGATTGGCTAATGAGACAAAAGGGAACAGGGCGGGGCCGACGAGGGCCAATCAGAAATAAGACACAGGTGAAAGCAATCAGGGGAGGGGAAGTAAAACAAGACGAGCAAGACGGACGGCAGACGCGGTCAGACGCAAGCC
>CAAKHG010021718.1:6530-20612 GCA_901007715.1 Dactylopterus volitans
CGCCCCACCTTGTTTTGGACCAGCTGAGGTGTAATGGAGTTCTCGAGGGGATCCGTATCTGCAGACAAGGCTTCCCTAACCGTATCCCCTTCCAGGAGTTCAGACAGAGGTAGGTGTGTGTGTGTGTGTGTGTGTGTGTGTGTGTGTGTGTGTGTGTGTGTGTGTGTGTGTGTGTGTGTGTGTGTGTGTGTGTGTGTGTGTGTGTGTGTGTGTGTGTGTGTGTGTGTGTGCGTGCATGATCAGATGAGACTGGACAAGGGACCAACCTGTCAACCATCTGTAGCTCTTCCTTTCATTCTCTCTCTCTCGTTGTCTCTCACACACACACACATACACACACACACATATACTGTGCACACTTTCTCAAGCACTTTCAGTGGCACCTGGTCGTAACCCTTTTTACAAATCCTCAAACTTGTTTCATACTCAAACACAGACTAACTAAAAACACATTTGTCCACCAGATATGAGATCCTGACTCCGAACGCTATTCCTCGCACCTTCATGGATGGCAAGCAGGCGTCGGAACTCATGGTGAGTCACATTTCAGAAGCTACAAGAATAATGCATATATGATTATTCAAGTGGTGGGCTGACTGTGTCCTGTTTCCTTGCTTAGATCAGTGCTTTGGAACTGGATAAAAACCTGTTTAGAGTCGGCCAGAGCAAAGTCTTCTTCAGAGCTGGAGTCCTGGCTCACCTGGAAGAGGAGAGGGATCTAAAGATCACAGACACCATCATACGCTTCCAGAGTGCTGCCAGAGGGTTCCTTGCACGCAAGTATGAGAGTTGCCGAGGACTAAAAATGACCTGTGAATAACAGTTAGATATTTGTATTTAATCTGGGTTGTGATTTCCATAGTGTTGTTTGATAAGTTGACTTGACTTGGCATGAGTCAACAAATAAGGTTTATTTAGGAATTTTGTATTTCACTCTTAGAAATACAATTTACTTTACTCAACTACTGACCATTAGGAAACAAAACAACACTGACGGGTATTTAATTGGGGTTATGAGATCCTGTGATTGACATAAATAATGAGGCTTTACTGTGAAAGTAAGTAAACAGCATTGGACCATTACAGATGGTCAAATGTTCATCCATCAGTTGATTAGTATTTTGATTAGTATTAGTATAAGAACAACATTTTTATGATAAGTGAGTCTGTATTTCAGCTGAAAACATTTATTCTCTGAACAGTGGCAGTTATTCAACACGAGTATGGCGTACCGACCAAAAAGGGAGATTTAGCTGGCAAATGTATACATGCAGTAAAGTAATAATTTAATGATTTTAAGACGTTAATGAATGGTCAGTCAATGACCCTAATACAGCTGTCAAAGGAAAGTGTACTCAGCACTCTAGGTTCACCATCTGTTTTGATATTACTTGACATCTATTTAGTTTTAATCCCTGAAGTGACGAGCCACCAAGTATGCCTCCGCAGAATTTCTTCAAAATTGGACACATGGACATTTGACCTTTGATGACTTTTGTTGGTTAAACGTCAATGGAAAAACGATACTTGTTTGGCACTAACTCAAACAATTTATATGCTGATTATGAAACAATTCCACACAAATGTCGAATAGGATGGGATGAGGATGTGGTGACATTTTATATCCAAAAGTTCAAACAATGTTTTTCAAAACACTGATTATTTATATGTTATTCATCGAAGTAACTGAGGAACAGAAGGGGAGAGTGTGACCATATGTAACCTTGTAAGCTATGTAAGCTTGAATGATTGGCAGAGGTGTACAGTAACAAGGCTTTGATTCTAGTTTTTGATGTATTGTGGAATTCTTCTTATTCCTTAGAGCCTTTTTGAAGAAGCAGCAGCAGCTCAGCGCTCTAAGGGTGATGCAGAGGAACTGCGCTGCCTACCTCAAACTCAGGAACTGGCAGTGGTGGCGGCTCTTTACCAAGGTAAAGTGCCACATTACACCACTGACCTTATACAATACCCATACAGTCCATCATGAAGAGATCATGAACAGTGTTTGAACTAATTAATGGCAACTCTGTGCTGAATGCATAAATGCATAACATGACAAAGGAACTGACAGCTTGATTCACAATTGTGGATTTATGCACTGACCTCTGACCCTTTGCGCCTGTTAGGTAAAGCCACTGCTGCAGGTAACCCGGCAAGATGAGGAGATTCAGGTCCGAGAAGCAGAGCTGCAGAAGGCCAAGGATAAACTCACCAGAGTGGAGCAGGACTTCACAGACCTAGACAGGAAACACGCTCAGGTACACAAACCTACACTTTGCCCTGCTGCTACTCCATCCCTGTTCCTTCTATGGTAATATCACTCTGCTCTGAATTTCTAATAATCAGTTGCTTACTTATCACGCCCACTGTGTCTCCTTCTGTCACATTCTAGCTGATGGAGGAGAAGGCAGTACTGGCTGACCAGCTGCAGGCAGAGGCAGAACTGTTTGCTGAGGCGGAGGAGATGAGGGCAAGGCTGGCCAATCGGAAACAGGAGCTGGAGGAGGTGCTGGGTGAGCTGGAGAGTCGATTAGAGGAAGAGGAGGAGAGGGGTGCTCAGCTGACCAATGAGAAGAAGAGGATGCAGCAGAATATCCAGGTAACATTGAGATCTTGGAGCAGATAGCATGGCATTAATACCCGTGACGTCCAGTCAAAGACAAGAACGTTCAACGTGTTATTATGTCCCCGTCCGGACATTTTCCTCTCTACTTGCAAGGACCTGGAGGAGCAGTTAGAGGAGGAGGAAAGTGCCCGACAGCGCCTCCTGCTGGAAAAGGTTACCTTGGAGACCAAAGTAAAAAGTCTGGAAACTGACCTTATGAATGCCGTGGAGCAGAGAGACCGATTCAGCAAGGTGGGTATATCTGTGTGTGTATATCTATGATACACACACACACACACACACAGTACATATTCAACATCTGCTTGTTCTGGTGTCTTTTACTCTCGCACTATTACATCAAATTTAAAGTGTGTTTTCTGCAGCGTTATAAACACATTTGTCATGCACATTTCATATTCCCATGCAATATTTTCATTTTCTTCTGAGCAGGAGAAGAAACAGTTGGAAGAGCGTCTGAGTGAGGTGACGGACCAGCTGACAGAGGAAGAGGAGAAAACCAAAAGTCTGAACAAGCTCAAGAATAAACAGGAGGCTGTCATTGCTGATCTAGACGGTAAGTTCTGATGTTATATCAGCCACAGAGATGAAAAGTTTGTGTTAAAATTGAACAGCTGTGTGATTACTGTAATATTCTGAATGTCTGCACACGTGCGCAATTTGCAGCCCCATTGTTTGCCTCCCGAACATATGTGCAAGCAAGCGATGAATGCCAGTGTGGAGTTAATGTGAAGTGTTCACTATGAATTCATTTTTGACATACATAAATGTCAATATCGAACCAAAATAATCAGCAGTGTCATTTTAGTACTAATTATGTAACCTTAGCTTATTGTAAGCCATTTGTAAATTTCCAAACAGGTCATTTACAGGCATTTCTCATCAGCGTTTGATTAGCCTCTGGTGGTATCGTAGTTATGTGATTTTCCTCCATAACTGTTAAGTTGAAATAATGTTTGACAATAATCTGCTGCCTCAACACCGCGCAGAGCGCCTGAAGCGTGAGGAGCAGGGGCGTTTGGAGCAGGAGAAGTGGCGGAGAAGGATGGAGAATGAGTCGGTAGAGGCGCAGGAACAGCTGTCCGACCTGGGCATGCTGATGGCCGAGCTGAGGGGCAGTCTCTCCCAGAAGGAAAAAGAAATCACCACGCTGCAGGGCCGGTGAGACACTGTGAGACATAACACGAACACAAATAAAGACAGTCCTACATTTGTGTCATCCATCTTGTTCATCTCTGTCAGACTGGAGGAAGAGGGGGCCCGCCGCGCCGAAGCCCAGAGGGCTCTGAGGGAGGCATTGTCCCAGGTGTCTGAGCTGAAAGAGGAAGTGGAGAATGAACGAGGGATGAGAGAAAGGGCGGAGAAACAGAGGAGAGACTTGGGGGAGGAGCTGGAGGCTTTGAGAACTGAACTTGAGGACACTCTGGACACCACCGCTGCCCAGCAGGAGCTGAGGTGAACAATGAGACTGTAATGATAATAAGTTTTAAGCTTAAAAGTCTGTATTTCTCAAGCAATATTTGGGAATTGCACTCACTTGTGAATTTATTAGGTACACCCAGACACACCGAATGCAGTGTAATACACCATCCTTCATTCAGAATGTAATGCAATAAATCTGTTTGAGAGGGGTGTTGCTGTATTTTGATAATATTTGAGACTAATTTCTGGTCAGTTGTAGTGAGTTATACTTAGAGTCGTTCATAATGTTCAAGAGGTAACCCTAAAATTAATGCATTAATTGGCAAGTGAGTGTTACACAATCAGATCGTGACAGTAACAGAAATGAAAAGTGTAGCCAGATAAGAAAAAAAGCTCCTGGTTGTGGCCTTTGCAAGTGTCGCACACACATTATCATTGCACACTTCTTGACCCTCCTCCTCTCCTTTCTGCGCAGGTCTCGCCGCGAGGCCGAGTTAAGCGAGCTCCAGAGGTGTGTTGAAGAGGAGACCCGCCGCCATGAGGCCCAGCTGTCGGAACTCAGAGTCAAACACAGCACCGCCATAGACAACCTCCAGGAGCAGCTGGACAACAGCAAGAGGGTAAGAGGAACACACACGCATCCTCATGTAGTCGCAGACACGCTCGTAGCCATTCTCATCACGTGTTGTCCACGTTCTCCTTTAGGCGCGTCAGTCCCTGGAGAAAGCCAAGGCAGTGCTGGAAGAGGAGAAGCAGAGTTTGTCCTCAGAGCTCAAGAGTATGCAAGCGAGCCGCATGGAGACCGACAGAGGACGCAAACGTGCCGAGGGTCAGCTGCAGGAGTTCAGCGCCCGCCTGGCTCAGGCTGACCGAGAGAGGGAAGAGAGGGAGGAGCGAGTGCACAAGCTACAGGTACAAAATGGATGCAACAGCCATCAAATCATGCCGGAGCCTTTTTTACTTATGTGCAGTTTCCCTTCACTTTAAGTCTGCCTAGATGATTGTTTTAACATGATTTTAAATGTCAAAAAAGTGGTGAAGATAACAAATCTTGTATTTTTTTCCCTAATAAATTAAGCCTTATGTACCACCCTCTTTCAGAGTGAGATTGAGTCTCTGTCCAGCAGTTTGTCCTCCTCTGACTCCAAATCCCTGCGACTCTCGAAAGAAGTCAGCAGCCTGGAGAGCCAGCTGCGTGATGCACAGGTAACTAAGACCAAAACAAAACAAACAAACAAACACGAGGGTTTAGTCAGGAGGGACATCATGCTTTGTCTGTTGGACCACAGCTGCACCTCTATAGCTGAGGGAATAGCAATCGTTTAGAGGAACTAAAGAGCCAGTTGGCCCAAACTCTTAAAAACAAACATAAACGAGTCGTCACCACGTGTTGGTTGATGTTCCTATCTTTTCCTCTCTCTCAGGAATTGCTGCAGGAGGAGACTCGTCAGAAGTTGGCTCTAGGCTCAAGGGTGCGAGCACTGGAGGAGGAGAGGAATGGACTGATGGAGAGACTTGAGGAGGAGGAAGAGCGAGCCAAAGAGTTGAACCGCCAGATCCAGACTCACACTCAGCAGGTACACCAGAGACTCCCAGAGGAAACAGCTGGCTCATCTCATTTTAATAGATTGTCTTGCTAATTCAATTGATTTTGGACACTGGATAGCAAAAAAAAGAAAGAAGAAGAAGATGGTTAGCTAATGAGTGCTTTGTTGAATTTCAATAAACCCCTGTCCACTGCTACACTGCAGCTGGCTGAATTGCGTAAGCAGTCCGAGGAGGTGAATGCTGCGGTGGAAGCCGGGGAGGAGGTGCGCAGGAAACTGCAGAGAGAGCTGGACAGCACCACCCAGAAGGAGCGGCAGAGAGAGGAGGAGAAAGAGCGAGTGGAGAGGCAGCGGGAGAGACTGAGGGAGGAGATAGAAGACATGACACTGGCTCTGCAGAGGGAGAGGCAGAACTGTACGGCTCTGGAGAAGAGGCAGAAGAAGTTTGACCAGGTCAGCGACGGGATGAAAGACCATCATGTTTGCTTGCATGCGCAGCCTGCAAATATCCAAGTAAACGTGCCTTTTCTTTTTGGTCCCCCAGTGTCTGGCAGAGGAGAAGGCAGTGAGCGCTCGCCTGGCAGAGGAGAGGGACCGAGCAGAAGCAGACAGCCGCGAGAAGGAGACACGATATCTAGCATTGTCCCGAGCACTGCAGGTAGATAAAGTGAGAGCAGACATTATAAGACTGTTTTGAAATGCCTCCTGCGACAATTTTCCTCTTTCTGTCTGTGTGTAGGAGGCCCAGGACCAGAGGGAGGAGCTGGAGAGGGCCAACAAGCAGCTCCGTCTGGAAATGGAGCAGCTAGTGAACCAGCAGGACGACGTCGGCAAGAACGTAAGCGTCTGCCGCCTGGGTCTCCCTTGTTGCTTCTCTGTCTGAATCCTCAGTGAGTCACCTTGTCTCCTTTGCTCTTGCCTCAGGTCCACGAGCTGGAACGGACCCGGAGGAGCCTCGAAACAGAAGTCCAAAACCTGCGCGTTCAGACACAGGAGCTTGAGGAGGAGCTCACAGAGGTGGAGAACTCGAGGCTGAGGCTGGAGGTCACGCTTCAGGCACTAAAGGCTCAGTTTGAGAGGGAAATAAGCACCAGTGAGGAGAAGGGGGAGGAGAAGAGGAGGGCCCTCAGCAAACAGGTAGAGCTCAGAAGCAAAGAGAAAGAAGAGGTTGCTGTTTGACTTAAGACCTCACCCTGGATATATACGGTGTTTTCTCATGTTCTCCCTTGCGTCCCAGGTGAGGGAGTTGGAGATCCAACTGGAGGAGGAGAGGAGCCAGCGCTCTCAGGCTGTGTCATCCAAGAAACAGATGGAGGCAGAGCTGCAGGAATCCGAGGCTCAGGTGGAGACCTCCACCCGTGGCAAAGAGGAGGCTATGAAGCAGTTACGGAGGCTGCAGGTAGAATTTAAACCACTTAAATCTTTGTCCATCCTTTTTTAAGATGTTTTTTTTTTTTATCTGTGCATGTCAAGGTGCAGTTTTTGTTTTTTTTTTGTTTTTTTACTCATCTCTTTGTTCGTCACAGGGCCAATTGAAGGAAGTCCTTCGAGAGCTAGATGAGACGAAGTTGGCTCGGGACGAGGTGATTGGACAGTCCAAAGACAGTGACAAGAAAATCCAAACCCTCGAGGCTGACGTCCTGCAACTCACTGAAGTATGAATACATTTTAATTAACTAAAACGCAACAAAAAATAAATCAAAAGCAAAGCCGATGTCATTAAATGCTCTTTCACTGTGATTGGCACCCTCGTCTTTGTAGGAGCTTTCGGTATCCGAGAGGCAGAGGAGACAGGCTCAGCAGGAGAGAGATGAGATGGCCGACGAGATGGTCAACAGCAGTTCGGGAAAGTCAGTATCCCCCTGCCACTGATATGCTGTGCTAACCAGTGTTTTGTTGGTTGGATAACTCTGGATGTTTGTTCAGGACGGCGCTCTGTGAAGAGAAGCGCAGGCTGGAGGCGCGAGTTGGTCAGCTGGAAGAGGAGCTGGAGGAGGAGCAGAGTAACTCGGAGCTGGTAGCAGAGAGGCAACGCAAGTCGGCTCTACAGGTGCGATGACGTGCGCGCGCGCACACACACACACACACAGAGTCGAAGCCCACATTTACGTGAACACACCGTCATCGCTGCTCTGCTTGTGGCTCAGGTGGAGACGCTGACCGTGCAGCTGCAGGGAGAGAGGACCCTGGCCCAGAAGGCAGAGGCAGGTCGGGAGCAGCTGGAGAGGCAGAACAAGGAGCTGAAGACCCGCCTGGACGAGATGGAGGGAGCGGTGAGGGGCAAGCACAGGCTCAGTGTCGCCGCCCTGGAGGCCAAGATAGAATCGATGGAGGAACAGCTGGAGCAAGAGAGACAGTGAGAGAAACATTTGCAATATTCTAATACCGTCAATGTTGAATTTTCCAGTATCTAAGGCAGATCATCCATTTCAAGTTATCAGAATGATTCATCTAATTAATGTCTGATATGCAATGAAGGTTTTGAGTTATTTGTTTTGGGGTTGTTGTTTTTTTTGGACAAAATCGGAGGACTCTATCATGAATCACGCCATGCAACAGGTGACTAATAGTGACCCTTTTTTTGTTTGTTCCTCACAGGGAACGCGCCATTGCCAACAAACTGGTGCGGAAGACAGAAAAGAAACTGAAGGAGGTGATGATGCAGGCAGATGACGAGAGGAGACATGCGGACCAGTACAGAGAGCAGGTAAAGATCTAACACCTGCACCAGCAGCGTCATGCGCAGTCTGAGCTAAGGTGAGCCGCATAAGACGACAGAAGAAAATAGATGGAGGTCAGGTCAGCTAAGCTCTGCTCTAATTGTGCTCCGGGGCGCAACGATAATGTTGAAAAATCAACCTAAAGTGAGTGATTTCACCGGCGTAGCCCAAGCTAATCCTAATCCTGCCCCGACATCTGGGTGTTTATTAGGAAGGTAGAGCGTATTCCACTTCGAAAATTAAATCCCTCCGCAGTAGTAGGGACACTGACTCCCCTCCCAAAACATCATCAGTGATAATCTGCCAGGTTTAATCTGACTCCTGATCCCTATCAATCCTTCTGCTCCTATTCTAATCTCTCTCTTTATATATCTGTCCTCTTCTCTCCCTCTTCTTGTCCACCACTTTCCTCTGATCTCACGTCTTCCCCTGACCTCTGTGTCCCTCCATCACGCCGCTCCTCCTCTCCACCCTCTCGTCCAGCTGGATAAGTCCATGGTCCGACTGAAGCAGCTGAAGAGGCAGCTGGAGGAGGTGGAGGAGGAGAACTCGCGCTCCAACGCCCAGAAGAGGAAGCTGCAAAGGGAGCTGGAGGAGCTCAGCGACAACAGCCAGAGCATGACACGGGAGATCTCTACCCTCCGCAGCCAGCTCAGGTACAGTACCTGTGTGCGTGTGTGTGTGTGTGCGTGTGTGCGTGCGTGTTCGCGTGTTTGTGTGTTTGCGTGTGTACGTGCCTGTTTTATACTTGTATGAGACTGAATGAGTGATGTACATTCATTGTTGGGTTGGTTTGTGTTTAATGTCCAAATAATTTTATATGATTTTGTTTTGCTTTGCTCTTTTGTTGCATACATTTGTGTCCATCTAACACTGTCCATCTGTCTGCGTCACAACATCACTCAGCGTCCCTGAATGGAGACCAGATAAGTAGGTCATTGTGTGTATTTCTTTTTATTGTGTATGTGTCTGTGTGTGGAAGGGTTGGGCTCTACGTGTGTAACATTTTGAGGACATTATTTATTGTGGTGGATTTGTGCATTTCATTTGTAGTTACATATCCTGTTTTGTGATTTATCCTGTGATTTAATAATCCTTTAACTCACCAAAAGCACCCCCCCCCCACTTAATATTCCATGTCCTGCTCAAAGATGTACAATTATTTTATTATTTAATGTTGTTTAACGCAAGTTAATGTCTTTTTATGTGGTTATTAGCATTGCCACAAGATTGGCAACTGTTGGAAACTCTGGAAATCGAAATAGTCTGTCATACAAACCCCCATAAAATTACACTCAACTTAAACAAACTTTAGGCGTGCCAGTTGGTGGATTTGTTACCTTTTGGTGCTGCCAGGCTAGCTGGTTGCAGTGTTTATGCTCAGCTAAGTTAACCAGTCGCTGGCTATGCTTGTGCGTGTGCGTGCGTGTGTGTACTTTTTTTTTTTTTTTTAGAGATCCGCGAACAGTTATTTTTTACTAGTTCTTAGTTCATTCTCAAATGAGCAAGAAAGCGAATAAATTATACTCATGATACGATGATTCTCCAAAATCCATTTTTCCCTTTAGTTAATGATAAATTGATTCACCTGCTTCGTTACACTTGAAATAGGTTTCCATTCATTTTCAAGTCAGTTATCAAGCAAAACTGCCAAACATAACATAGGTTCAAGCCTCTCTACTGTGCGGGGACCAAAAATGGGGATTAATTAATCAACCAATCATGGAAGTAAATCTTAGTAGCCTAGTTTTGATTTTTTGAAATAGTTTAAGAGACGGCAGTGTCCAGTGGTAAGGTTCTCCCACACTGCAGGCAGCACGCATGACTTTTCCATTTTCCTGGCCCAGGCGCGCTCCGTTGCCATTGGTGATGCGTGGCCGTAGAGCACTGGTGGACGACCTCTCGTTGGAGAACTCTGACTCGGAGGAGCCCCCCGCCTCACCAACCCCCTCCTCTGGACTCCCAGGGACCCCGACTCCATCCTCAGACCACAGCCTAGATCCTCCACCTCCTTACAGCGTTAACAATGCAGAGTGACCCAACAATTACTCAAACACATGATGCGCACACATCCTGTACACTGTCACGCACGCATTGGCCTCTTGCAGCCTTGATTTCTCAGGGGTGAAGGAGTGACATGCACACAGCACATAACTGAACATTCTAGTTTATTACGATTAACAAGTGATGTAGGAACATCAGGAGCTATAAACCAACCTCACTTAATACTCTTTAAATGCAGAAAACATGTAAAAAAAAAATAGATTTTACAAACATCTAGAATCGATTTTTACTGTGTAACAAACTGTGGCATGAAAAGCAACATAACATTGACTGGAAATTTCTACATTGCAAACTAAACTTTATCTCCCAGATTTCCAAGGAGAATGTGAATTATTATTATTAATAATAACAATTGTTTATCTAATTTCATGATGCTGTACAGCTGAAAGAGCTGAAACATTTCAGCGGTTGTGTCTTTTACATGAGGAGGTATTTCAAAACAAAGCCATGTTCAACCCTTTGAATGAGGATTGAATACAACTGCAATCTGATTTCACAAAGGGCTGCTGGAGGTTGAAAATACTTCTGAAAGGTGTGAAGACAATCTGTATACATAAGACATTATATAGACAACAAAAGAGGGAGTCAGACACTCTTATGGAACAAGAAATTTCACTTTCTCCGTGTCTGCTGACATTGTGGCGTCAGTTAACTTTTTAAAACTACAGAGAAAAAAAAAATAATGATCTGGTGACTAGAGAAGAAAGACAGTTTGAGGACGGAATACGAGGAAAGCAGCGCATGTTGAGTGTAATTAGAATGGTAACTTGTAACCGCTATCAGTGAAACCTTTCTCTGAGATAGTTGATAAAGAAGAACCAATTACAATAAATTCCCGCAACGTAGTGTTCTAACACTCATCTCATCAGTCCACGAAAGAGCAGTCACACTCGCGGCTTCAAGGTTGTATTTAACGATAAATTTCTAAAGATTAGTATGTTAGATAATGCAGTAGGTAGTATTAGATAGTTTCTTTAATTAAAGTCTTAACATATTGCTCCAGACATTTGTATAATTCATATCAATGAACCTTTTGATTTCTAGTCGTTTCACGGTACAACTCAGTCTCAAAATCTATTGCCTGATTGTCTCTAGTATTGTTGAGCTACATAAACGGTCAGCACAGATCTGCTTCAGCAGCATCGTGTCTCAGAGATTAGAGCTGGTGTAGAAAAAAGAACCAAGTAGGGATTTTCCACGACAGCAAACTAACTCAATTTTTATCAATCTTTTCATCAGGAGCAGGACAAATTGTGACGATGGGAAAAAAAAATTCTCTTGTTTTAGACTGACAGACACATCACATTTTATTATGACAAGCATACTGTACATTGTAATTTTGATTTTTACTGATAAACTGTGTAAATTATTGAGCAAAGCTTTTCTTTTCAACCAAACAACGGTAGGCGTACGGATGAGTAAAAGGGACTTAAATTAGTGGTAGTAGTAGTTGTAGTCGTAGAGTAGATGAGACGGGCTCTGTGTGTTCTACTGTCATGCAGTGACTGCTGGATGATTTCCTTCATAGAAAAAAAAACTCTGCTCAGAATTTCTGTGTAGATGATTGTAGACTGAGCATGAGACTCCCAGCAAACTAGTATTAGATCATTAAAAAAAAGACAATGGAGGCGTTGCGGGATCTTTTTTTTTTTTTTTAAGTAAATGGCAAAGTGAAATATTAGGTAGATTTTTTTTTTTTCCAAACTCAAAATAACATACTGAACATGTGTGGATAATGTCCAACAGGCCATCTGATGAACAGTGATTGTGAAACCTGCTTTTAAAGATGTTTGTCTCATTATTTTCCTCCTGCACATTTTATTTATTGCTCAACAGATGGTCTATTTGTATTATTTTATTTTTGTTAATGAACTGCAGGACCTGCACAAGTGTGTCCAGGAGATTAATGTGTTATCCAAATTTTGATGTAGACACAAAGACCGATCTCTTAAACTGTGACACACTGACAGAAGGAACAGTTCACACATTTTGAGCAACATGCTCTCTTGCTTTCCTTCTGCGGGTTAAATGAGAAGATTGAGACCATCCTCATGTTTGTTTCTGCCAAAATATGAAGCTACGGTCAACAGCTGGTTTACTTGGGTTAGCATTAAGATGAAACAAAGGCCTGGCATCAAGCCTCGCTTCATGTTAAGGTCAAATCTGCCCTGCCAAGTTGCAGGTTAGGCTAACACGTTAAATAATGAAATTTAGAGGTGCTGGGAGGTTGACTGGACTACTTTCAGACTGAGTTAGAGTACCTTCTGCCACCCTTTTTCAGTCTTTAAGATAAGCTAAGTTAACCAGAAGCAGCTTCATAAATTGAGGGGACAGACATGAGACCAGTGTCAAGCTTCTGATGTCACAGTAAGAAAGTGGAAAAAGGTGTTCAGAACTCCTTGAGTTAGACAGAATGTCACAGGTTATTTGACTTTCAACTTAAACTAAAGAAATGGATTGAAAACGATTGGGAAGCTGAAATGTTCCTGAAATCGTTCTGAATGTTTTCTTTTTATTCTGGATACATATATACTGTATGGTAATGGATTCATAATCCTGTGTGTGCTCACGCCGGACACGCTGATTTTCACAAATCAGGGTTGCCGTGATTCCTCCCTCTTCCTCCTTCAGTTTTCATTCAGTAGCTGTACATTGTTAATGAAGCGTCAACGCAACATCCGCACCATCAAAAACAAAAGTGTGTATGGTAATTAAATCCCATGTGTATCCATGTTTCCAGACACGTTAAGCTGTCTTTTGCCATGATTCAAAGTTAGGTGACAGGTGAAGAAAGACACTGACGACATATATTTAACGCCCTATGAAAGGGGTTTGTTTGTAATTTTTTATTTTCAGTGTGTACAATTCTTTTATTTTAGCAATATGTTAGTTGTCTTTTTCTTTTTCTTTTTTTTTCTTTTTTTTTTTAAAGATATCGTGTAAATGCTGCACTTTACACACAACCAGTGGGGATAAACTGACATCGTCTGTACATTTTGTCTGCTTTGTCAGGTTAAGATTAATCTCAAAGAGGCCGACATAGCATTAAGCCAAATGAGCAGACGTCACGTGTCACTAAAACACAATCTGTCTCTCTGAACTATTCTCTTAAATGTTATAATCTCAAACTGTCATATCAGCGTCTATTTGTGGTGACTTCATTCATGCCTTGATAGACCAAAATCTAAAGACACGTGGGTCGAACTGCTGGAAGGAGAACCGATTGAGTTCAGTTCACCTGTAGCAAGAGATGAGGCTGGTGCTGCTCAAAGGTGTTATTCTTCTCTCTGTTTGTTACTGGCTACTGTGGAACTTGAAACTTTTTTGGAAATGTGTTTTATTGTTTATTAGCCTTTTTTTTGTTAATGATGCTGTAATTATAAAACATCTGAGCGGGGTTAACTTTAATATATGTCGTTGGTTTTGAATTTGGTGTGTGCGCGTGTTTCTTTGCGCAGGTCGGGCACACACACACACACACACACTCAGTTGTGAGACCTTTAATATAATGCCTAACCCCACACCTTATGCTAAACTGATCCAAAACCTAATTCTAACCTTGATTCTAAAATTAAATCATAACCCTCAAACTAGATGTTTTCAGACTAAAATCGCTCTCCCCTTTTTTAAAAGCACGAAATACACAAACGACCAAGACAAAACTGCTCTTGTCCTATGAAAAACATGTTGGTATCATTGTATATAT
>CAAKHG010021722.1:0-11176 GCA_901007715.1 Dactylopterus volitans
TGAGCACGTGTTTTTCTGCTGATGGGCTACATCTGGATAAAACAGATGCCTGCCTCTCTAGGGTGTCATCGTGCGTGTGCATGTGTGGTGTGTTTGTGTGTGTGTTCATGTGTGTGTTCATGTTTTCATGTTGCTTGGAACATTGCCAAACTGATTCCATGGCCATCATCCCTCCCTGTGACAAGCCTCAGCCTCATAAGCAGGGGGTCCACAATGACTCAGAATGATACAGAGAGACAGCGGGGGGTTAAGTGAGTCTGGGCTCAAGAAAGATCATAATACCAGTAAACAAAGTGAAAAGGAGCCTGGAGTCACTGGGATTGCTCCTTGGAAAAAAAAAGTCAAAGATCACAAGGCTATGTAAATGAAAAAAAAAAAACAAACTCCATCAACTGAGGAAATCATGTTTGAATCCTGGACTGTGTGGTTAGATGTGCTTAACCCAAATATTTGATTATTCAGATATTACTGGGTTTTGGGGTTTTTTTTTTTTGGTTTATTTTATTGGGGAGGAGGTAGGGGTGGTTGGAAATGTATTCAATTCAATATTTCAGAGAACTGAATAGAGATAGATGAAGTGAAGACCTCACTAATTAACTTCCTAACAAGTGCTAAACAATCAAAAAACTAAAAATGGGGAAATATGGCAACCTTAGACATCCGAAATGCCAAAAACTCCTTATGCAGGGGCAAATGCAGCCCCAGGGCCAAAACTGGCCCTTAGATGTTCTCTAGCCAGCCTCCTATCCAATATCCTCCAAGGTTCACACAATTACCCCTGAAAAAAAACCAAGCAGCGATATGTCAATGAATCCCAAGGTTAATATATACAGTAAAGGTAATTTTGATTTGATCAACTACAGGTTTAAAAATCATTAAGGGATTTCTTGCTGTTTGATTGTTCATTTAAGTCTCTAATATCAAATAATCTTATTAATGTAACCTCTGAGTACACCAAAATGGAAGCGAAAGCTGTAAAAAGTCAAGATGTATATAAAAAGAAAACAAGCATCTTGTTTGTTTTTAAATAAGGACCAATGCCTTCTGTGCCGGCATAGACATGGGAAAGCAATCTGTTATGTTTAGCAAATTAACGTAGTTTCATGTAGTTTAGCTTTATGTGTTTCTTGTTTTCTTTCTTGTTAGCACTTTGTGTTTCTTTTGTTTAAGTCAGTATGACCCGATGTATAAATAAATAAATAATTGTGCCCATCCCTGTCATAGTCAGTCAGTGATGCAAGAAGCATATATGTGCAAACACTAGCACATATTGCTAATGTGAATAAGTCCTAGAAGATAAGAATAGATATAATAGATAGATACAATAGATATATATTTTATGTTCTGAACTTCAAGCTAGGTTTTCAAAGTTTCTCTCATTGTAAGACTGTCGCATCAAACGTGTTTAAGACTTTAATATTCTCGAAGGGGAAATGTGATGTTTGTGATTGAAATGGTGACAATGTCATCAAGCAAGTTAAAAACAGCTCTCCTGTTGAGCAACACCAGAATAATGTCATGAATTGCAAAACAAGCATCTGATAGTCATTCAGCCCACGTTGGTTTATGAGAGCTGTCAGAGGCTCGACTTTGGTTGTCACTGTCAACTGCGTGTTCGTACGCTGTGTGCTTAATTTATATAACTAGCACTCAAAAGGGCTTAAAAACGATGCTTAATTCTCCTGTTCGCACACATTTGTACACTGATTGTGGTTGCTTCAGTATAATGGGTGTTCAGCCAACCATCTTATTACCAGACCACTACTCAAACTCCTGAGAAACAAGTTGTCAAACACGACCAACCACAGATAAACTTATTCTGAGCCTGAGATTCACCTAACACAACTCAATATTTGGGGTCTGGTTGGGTTTAGGTACAAAAGCACTTGGTTAGGATTATAGAGAAATATCATGTTTGGGTCCAACAACAGATACGGCTTCTCAATCACTATCAAATGGGAAGTGAAGTGCCGTCTCCGTTAAGACTCCACTCAAAATACTGGCAGCTGGGATTGAACTGCTGGATCTTACACCAAAATCATATGTTTGTGTGACCAGTCCACCTCTTGAACGTTCCCGCTAAATCTTAATTGATTTCCTACTTTCCTGTGATCATAATTACTACAGCCACGAGGGGGCACGTGTCCTGAGGTTGTTTTTGCTGCTTGCATTTAGAACCTGGCCTGTGGTTTTTCTCTGCAAGACTCTCTCCTCAGACATGCCACCCCACACTTATGATTTGTGCTCTAAACTGGTTTTATCTGTCTTTTTTTTTTATCTCTCAAAATAAATCAAAGTGTACTGATGCGTCATTGTTTAAAATCTGCATGTAGCTTGGGTCATTGTTTGCAGAGAGAAAGCTCAGAGATAATCACTTTTCGAGCATGTAAATACGGCATGAGAGGATCAAGTGCGCAGCGAGAGGACGCTGCAGTGTGTACCAGAGATGTTTTTTTTCTGTGCCAGATGTGATTTAAATCCAGCTAAATCATATGCAGACACAGACATCAGAAACCAGCTGCATGTTAATACCAGGTTAGTATTATTCCCAGCTTATGACATATTCATCTGCACTCAATATTTATCAACACTCTGTTTCACACCGCCGTTCAGTCATTATTGAATGCATCATGCACGCACGCACACGCACGCATGTGCATGAACACATGCACACAGGCACACACACGCACACACACACACACACACCTATGGCACAAAAGAAAAAGGACTCAATTAGTCTTTGTCAAGAATTAGCCGAAAGGTTGAATCATCAATTTCCTTCTGTAGGAACAGAATGAGAATAAACAGTCCTAACTATACCAATGGGATCACATGCACAACTCAGGACGCTCATCAGTATGCATGGAAAGCCCACTTCCTCCTTGACACATTGACTCGCACCCTGAGGCACTACGGCCAATATCCACAGGGGCCATGTAATTTCAATACAAGGTGATTAAAATGGCCGCTCCATGCCAGATAGCGTGGATCAAATTGATGAATGACTTTGACAGTAATACTACAGAACAGAGAAAAATAGATGAAGTGATTAAAGGTGCTATGTCTGTTGGGTTTAGAGAGAACCTTCAGCCCTTTTCATGTGCATGGCTAATTGGTGGCAATTGTAAATAGCTGAAGTGTTTGTTACTTTGACTGGGAAACCTGAGATCTCTTTTTCCACTTGTGCTGCAGAGTTGTGCAGACATTGCCTACATGTACCAGAATGCAATGTGTGTGAGCTTCTGACACCAGCACCCAAAAATCCTGCCCAGCTTGCGCAGGCGGGTGACAGTAAGCTGCTGCAGTGCAGTAGTGGGTTTTGACTAGAAGAACATATTCTGGCTACCCAGAAGAGGGGCCTCAAAATCCAAGCTAAAATGGCACTGGTGTGAGAAGAGTGAGAACCAATTTGTCAGCAAATAAATTACACGCTCGCAACTTTGCCACTTCAACCGATGACCATCAGCACTGACTGGACATACACATACAAGGCAATGAAATTTCCCTTTTACCACACTGAGAAAAGGTTACATTTCCGCAATCAGAAGGTTTCCCAGCATGAATCGCCATTTGT
Organism: Dactylopterus volitans; assembly: GCA_901007715.1. Classification (NCBI taxonomy): domain Eukaryota; kingdom Metazoa; phylum Chordata; class Actinopteri; order Syngnathiformes; family Dactylopteridae; genus Dactylopterus; species Dactylopterus volitans. Next base: position 3,575 of record CAAKHG010021722.1, read on the forward strand.
TGAAGTCTACTGACAAACACCCGAGCGTCTGCTGACATTGTGTGACGCCTCATCGTGGTTTGAATCTGGGATGGGAACAGGTGTCACTTTCTTTTGGTCTGCTAACTGATGCTGACTAGCACAGATGGTGCACCTCCTGGTGGTTCATCTTCATAAATGAAACACAAAGCCCATACTTTACTGTTGCAGTACGTTTGTCGACAATAAGCAACGTATTCTTACGATGGATGAATATTATATTTTTACCCCTCTGCAAGAATAATTATCACATCAACTAACAGGTTTTGACAGAATGAGGTTTCACTCACATTAGCGTCAAGTGTGACAAGTATGAGGGGAAGATTCTTGGTGGAGTAAAGCACCGACACATTGACAGGTCTGCTCTATCTGTAGAGTCCCCTGGTCTTCTCACTGCAGAAATTTATCATGACAGCTTATGCTAACTAGGCACATATTTTGGCCCACTTCTTTACTCATAACAAAGTGACTTTTTTCGTCTTAATGTCGAGTGCATGTTTGGCCGTGTATGAATACGTTTGTGTGCGAACGGTTATGTGATGCTCAGTCAGCCTATCTATCCCTGGCTACTGTCTTATTTATATGTAAATTCAGCGTGTGTGAATTATGTAAGTGAATGTGTGTGTGTGTGTGTGTGTGTGTGCGCGCGCGCATGCGTGTGTGTGTGTGTTTGTGTATAACTGTCCTTCAGCTGGCTGTTGGGTGAGATAATTAGCCTCTCCAATCTGCTGCAAGGTTAGGACATACAGGCCTCCACGATTCACTAATGATGACTTTAATAACTATTGCGCTGCCAAGCTCCAAGTGCGCATGTGAACGTGTCGGACATGAGAAAACATCTGTGTGCCGAAATAACACGCACTTTCTGACACATCTGAACACACAACCCCGAAGGCTTCTTACCCTGTTGTGAATGCATTACACCCTGACAGGCTTGCGGCACTTTGCCCCTGGGCCTAAGTTAAAATACACCTGTCGCAGTTATAGGGCGAGTTGTGCAGTTATGAATGTGACGCGCTTTGTAAGAAAATGAGATGTCCCTTACACCTAATTACACCATAGCAGAACTTTGCAAGGTGTGTGGAGGTTCAAAAAGTGCAGAGAAACTTTTGAGTCTTCAGATGCTAATTGCAGTGATTATAGGGTTCTTTTTCAACTGCACCCATTCCTGCTGCCCACTGCTAAATATCCCACTACACTGGTGAATTTTACAATTGCTCATATGCTCAAAAGTGCAACTTGACATGTCCATTTCATTTGGATGGATCCCCAATAGTTCTTGACTGCAAGAGGCATTAAGAATTGAGGCGCTGAGATTTTTCTTTTTTAAATCATGCACTCCTGTAAGAGTCATTTCTCACAGTGGACACATTTATTGGCAGATATTCATATTCAAATTTCAACATGGCCCTCGGATGAGCAAACAGCATCACATTTGAGAGTGACAAAAGGGCATGTCAGTCACACTATGAGGCAGCATTGTGTAGCTCGACCAGAGAAAAGCTTTCATTTGTGAAGGCTGAGGAATCTGTGAAAGAGTCAGGAGGATGGACAGAGTCAGACAGCAGGAGCTGAGCTAGGCTGCAGCCAGCCAGGAAAAACAAGGGGGGAAAAAAAAAAAAAAACATGGTGGAAGAAGTAGGACAACTGTGATTACTGGTGGTGAGCAGAGCAAGGTAGAAAAACTCATCCCGTCATTCCTGATACTCTCCGCTGTTCTCTCTGGCTGTTAATTTTCTTTTTCTGCTGCCTGATGTGTCATGTGTCATTCAAGCAGTGTTTTTTCCCAGTTACTTTTTCTAAATCGTCACGAGGGGCGCGGCAGAAGCCCGGCCTAATCCTCCGAGTGTCACCGGTGGCTGGACCGGTCATTGAAAGGCTCCCTGAATTCGCTCCCTCTTCTCCCCATGACTGTTTGTACAACCTGAACTGTGTCTGTGTCACAGCGAACATTGAGTCACGTTGGTTTCAAGTCTTAGTTAAACATAACAGGGTGCCTGTGGGTACTAAAAGGAAATAAACCACGATGGGCAGCATGGAAATATGAACACAAATCCATCACTGTAACACATAAACAGCATGCATAAAACTTTCACTGAGGCTTGAAAACCCCCTGCTGGAATAATTCGAGGTTAATATGTACGTGTCAGTGTGCGTGTGTGTGTCTGTCTGTGCGTGGTGTGTGCATGCGTGCCTGCATGTGTGTCCATAGGCAAGATTATCAATGTCTATGCTCGGCTCCATTGTTAACTGAGACGAACGGGGTTGAGCAATAAGATGTGCAGTATAAAGCAAACAGAGGGAGTTGACTGAAAGGCTGCGAGCAATTTCAGACGGATGCTGCTTTCAGGAGAGCCAACATGTCTGAAAAATTGTTCTTGTCAGCTTCACCTCTTCAAAGTAGTCTACTGGTGAAGATGGTGCGGTGCGCGGTACTGCACCTCTGCCGGGAGTGAGGGTGGTGCCTGCAAGGGCATAACTTTGAGTTACAGTGCGTCAGAAATACCCCAAAAATACCCACTTGTCACAAGGAATCATGTGACATTACTGTCTTGAATTTTTGAATTCATAATTGTATGCCTTGTCAGTGCATCGCCATTTTTTCCTACTCTCCACAGACTAAAGTGCTGCTCTCAGCCTGTCTCTGTCTGTGAGGAAAATCAAATGACAATACCTATGAAAACCATATGTTTTTAGCCTGCTTAACAACAACTTTTTAACTCTGACCTCATTACCTGGTCACCTGTTCCCTCTCTGCACACACATACACATTGTACAGCACTACTCTTACTAACTGCGTATTCGGTGATCATATATGTGTGTGATAGTTATTGGACACACCGATGGGCTCAATGTGAGGTTAAGTTGTCTGTGTTTCATGAAAAAAAAATTATGCAGCTCTCAGTTGAAGAGAGACGCAAAAGTGTATGACAATACACTTGGAATCTGGCTAATTGTCTAGCTTGCATTACAGCTAAGACACAGCAGAGCAGAAAGTAAGACTAACTTTTGTTCAGTTAATATTATTTGACTTGTGAATGGTGGCACTGGAGCCCAAGCAGTAGCATACCTTTTGAAATTGCTTGAAATTGGCCAACCAACAAACTTCTTTTTTGCTTATATTCTCTTCATACCTATTACATACATGGGGAGAGAAGTTAAAACATTGGAGGACTGTCCAAATAAGAAAATATTTTAATAGGATAACAGGCTGTGAGGGATGAAGCTGGAAGTCATAGATGGATTTTTGGAAATGGGATCCAAAAAAAAAAAGGAAAACAAACAAACAAACAGAGAAATGATTATTGCAATTTTCTTTCTTTCCAAAAAACCTTAATTGAAAGCTTTTCTCTAATGGAAAAGGGTAATGGAACCACTTTGAACTCACTCAACCAACCTCAAGTTAAAACACTCCAGGCTACTGGAGTATGTTTTTTTTCTTCTTTCTTTTGGAACAAAAAAAACCCCCATGAAATTAATAATTTACCTCACTTTATCTGACATTGTTTTGACAAATAATAGGAGCATATAACACATATACAATTTTTAGGTATGTCGAGGGTTTTCTATCAACTTTATAATTATAAGACATTTCATTTCAAAATAAAAGACAGGGAACCAGGTTGCAGGAAAAACTGAGAAGGTTGAGATCACAGAAGAAGTCTACCCAGTACTGTGTATGACTGAGGTTGCAAGCTTGAAACCTTTTCCAGCACTTACATGGGTCAGATCTAGGAAAGAGACATGTATGAACGCACCCCTGGTGTTCTTAGCCAGGTAATGACCATGTCTAAATTCCCAGATAAGATCCTTGAAGATCCACAATGACTATCCAGGTCAGGCCATTTTTAACCATAAAGGAAGCCATAAAGGAAGAAGAATAAGGAGAATAACCATGTCTGGCAATCACACCCATGGCGAAATTTAGGTGCTCCTCTCTGTCCGTGGAGGAAATTAGCCGGCAGTTAGCAGGACCGTGTGGGACTCCATAGCATATATGAGAATAAGTACGGTGCTGCCCGAGCTTGGAATAACAAGGAAGAAAGTCCGAGTTACCAGCAAGCTAAAGAGCTTGCGGAAATCGTTCTTCCAAATCAGAACGGGAAAAGAGGCAGCGGGCGACTGAACCTGCCTTATTTTGATCAGTACCTGTAAATGTGGGACAGCAGCCACTCTGCCAACCCCTGCCAACTCACGGCCTTTTTTTGCCATGGATGGGGAAAGCACAACAATGGCACGCAGGTCAACTCCCCATCCTGACTTCAGAGTATGAAGTTGAGAGCAGAGAGTCGCCCAGGGTAGTTCAGCGTTTATGTCTGTTCACTGTCAGCTTCACCTGACAAACCAACAGTTATATATATATATATATATATATAAATAAATAAGACTATGAACACAAAGGAGGAATATAAATAAATATCATACAAGTCACTACCATGAACTACAAGATGAAGTTAAAATTAGTCTGAATCATCTCAAATGTGCCAAATGTGTGCTCTACAAATAGAACTGATGAGTTTCTCATTGACACTAAAACAGTATTGTAGAAAAAAAAAGCTGGCTGCAGGCCGAAAAAGGCAGTCTGAGGCACTCTAATATAATAAAATAAAAATCCATTAATAGAGAGGGATAGACCAACGCATCTTAGGCGTCTAACTTACAAACTCTTCTCCGGGGTAGAAGGTGTACAGGTGTGTCTATTTAAAGCGTCTCTGATCATGTGATCATCATCACAAGATGCCACCCACATGATACAAGAGAGAAACAATGAAATGCACATTTCTTAAAGAGACAAGAAAAATAAAATGCTGGAACAAAAAAACCTTTGGTGTGCACCAGAAAAGAAATAATGTGATGTTTTTAAAGAATAGCTCTAAATGTAAAGTTATTTTTTAGAGATAGTTTTAAACAATTGAGTACTTTTAGAAAGAAATGTTTCTCAATCTTTGTTGTTTTTAAACAGTTTATAGTTGTTTTAAATTGTTTTTAGAAAGTAGTTTTAGAGAACCACTTAGGTAAAGGGGATTTTGTCTTTGTTGTATTCAAAAAAGTATTCAAAAGATTGGTTTTAGGAGAGCAAAGAGATGCACATTTTTTTTAACAACAAAAGGCAAAATATGCCACAATTGTTTTTAAATAGTTTAAGAGAGAGGACCACTTAGTTTAGGAAAAATAGCACCTTTAGAATGTTAGCACATTAGTATGTTTCGTAAAATGAAGACATGCTCATTTATGCACTTCTTTACATGCGGTATGGGTAAAAATGTCAAAATATAAGAAAATGAATATGTATCAGTGACCTTTACAGGAATACTGTGGCTGGAAGTGTATATGCACACCCATGAAGAGGTTGAAAAAAATGAATCCACCTCATTCATGCACTAATAACAAATGACATTGGGTGAGACAAAAAAAAAAAGGTAAAAAACAGAATTGGATTTTGTAATTAGTTTGACATACTGTGCAAGTTTTGTAATCTATGCGGTGTCTAAGAAACATCTGTTGAAGTGTCATTCACAGACCACATTTTGTTCTTTTTGTCAACAGTTTCATCTTAACCTTCATTTGTTGTTTTCCACAAAGACGTCTAGATCTTTTCACATTGAACAGGGGAATTTTTCAACAGAATCTGGCGTACGGCATCATGTTTTGGCCAGTTGCTTGCTTTTTCTGTGAGTCACTCTGAATTGTTGATTAATTTAATTTAATCGGTGGAAAAGAATATTACCTAATTCATACCGGCATCTTGACAGCCACACCAAAATTCAACAGTACAACAACTACAAATATACTCATATTGAGACAGTGGAAACATGGACCCAAATGCAACAGAGGACAAACAAAAGATGTAAAAACCTTATTCTTTTAAGAATAATGATGGCCCTCAACAAAAATGCGCTGCTCACAAAGAAGGCTGCAACAAAAATCCTCTTCTTCCAAAAGAAGGTCACAACAAAAAAATAGTCCTCAACAGGAAAAAGCTTCCTCATACAAAATTACTAGAAACAAAAGGAATCAGACACACCGTTACCGGGGGGAGGCCGGGAGGCAGAAACAGGGTCGGCAACAGGCAAAGCAATCTGGAGTGGTGTGCTGGAGAGTCAGACATTGAAGAGGAACAATCTGGCAAAGAGAAGAGGAGCGAGGGGAGCTATATACCCAGGTGTGGTGAACAGGTGCAAGCAGTAGAGGCTGATTGCGGTGAAGACTTGCTGACTGGCTCGTGAGTGGGTGGGGGATGATGGTGCCTTCATGGGGAAACTGAAAAACCAGTGGTGATCAGATTGAAAACCCTGTCAGTACCCTGCCCTAAAGGGACGGCTACTGATGTCCCAAAACAGGTGGAGACTCGTGTTCAGGCGATGCAGACCATTCCATATCATGGGAGAGCCATTCAGAGTATCCCGAGCATCCTGCATTTTCCGGAATCTTCTGGTTGTCCGGAGACTACATCTCTTCATCCAGAAGAACTGAGGGGCATAGAGGATGAGAGACAGGGCTGGTCTGGGTAATTGTGGTGGAACTCAGCAATAAGTTGAGAGTCAACAATAAAACTGGCAGGAACCCAAAACCTCTCTTCTGGGCCATAACCCTCCAAGTCAACTAAATATTTTATGCCTCACCCACAATGCGAGAACAAAGGAGATGCCTGACAGTGTAAACAGGACCACCTTCAACTACGTGGGTAGGAGGTAGGGGAGGAATTTGGGGCACCAAGGGACCAACAGGACCAGGTTTTACCTTGGTGACATGGAAAGTGGGATGAATGTGCATGGACTGAGGGAGCTTCAGTCTCACTGCAACTGGGTTGATTATCTTCTGGATAGGAAAAGGACCTATAAACCAAGGTGCCTAATTATTGGACTCAGCAGAGAGAGGCAGGTCCTTAGTGGATAGCCAAACCTTCTGTCCCACCTGGTAACTTGGGGTTTGTGAGGCATGACGGTCAGCTGCCTTGCATATCGGTCAGCGGGACGTTGAGGGGAGTTTCGGGCTTGTGTCCAGGTGTGTTGGCAATGCTGAATGAGGCTTGAACAGAGAGGCAGGAAACCTTTTTTTTAAGGGGAGGAAACAGGGGAGGCTGGTACCCATAGGCGCACTCGAAGGGTGAGATACCTGTGGCCGAACAGATAAGGGTGTTGTGGGTGTATATTCTACCCAAACCACTTGTTAGGACCATGAAGAGATGTTGGCTGATACCAGGCGGTTGAGGGGGGTTTCCATGACTTGGTTTATTCTTTCGCTCGGGCCATTAGACTAGGGGTGGAAACCAGAGGACAAGCCAACAGAGGCCCCCAACAGCTTTCAGAACTCCCGCCAGAATTTGAACGCGAGCTGGGGATTAAAATCTGAGACAATGTCAACAGGGATGCCGTGAAGGCGTTCAACATACAAGAGAATGAGTTCTACAGTCTCTTTTGCAGATGGGAGCTTTTGGAGTGGAAAAAAATGTGCCATTTTTCTAAACCTGTCAACTATGGTAAGGATGGTGGTGTTACCTGCAGAGGGGGAAAGGCCAGTGACGAAATCCAGGGATATGTGAGACCAGGATCAATTGGGTATAGGAAGTGGGTGAAGGTGACC